>WYDI02011596.1:0-31820 GCA_009867235.2 Psittacus erithacus
AAAGTTAGAAACACAGTGCTGCACCAGCCACTAAGAAGGAGAAAAAATGACTGCTACTGCTGAACCCATGACATATAATTACCACTGAATTATATTCCAAAATAAGGCAGCTTTCATACATTTAATTTAATTTAACCCATGTCTGGCAATAATTCCTTTTATTGTTTGAAATACATTATGTTTTAATATTTACTATATTAATTAATATAATTCATTGAAATACACAAGTATCAATTATGTTCAACTTATATTCATTTTGTATTAATTAATAATATACAGAAAATAAATTTCAGGTGGGGGGGCAGGCAGGAGTTTGAATTAATTGTAGAGGAAAAGCGCACGTGTTGCCATCTCCACCTTTAGTCTTCTTCAGGTCCTGAGACCTTGAGTAAACATTCTTGGCAAAAACAACTTCCAATATGAGAGGGAAAAATCCCCAACTTTGTGTATGTTTATACTTTTAAGTGATCTCTGTGGTTGAGCACAAATCGGTGCTAAAACCCAAGGCAATAGGTTGATGGGAGCGGAGGATGTCCGAGTATTTTGACTTCCATGGTGGAGCAGCAGAGCTGTCAACTGCCTGCACAGTACAAGCAGTTGCTTTTGGCCATGAACTGAGGCCAACATCAGAGCATTTCTTTCCTGAAAGAGAAGCTTAAACTGCCACTGCAGAAGCTGCAGGTCTTTGGTAGTAATGCACATTTACCTACTGCCTGCCCTGCACAGCCCTTGCAATTTGTTTAACATGAATGTTTTAAGGAAAAATCCATGACCTCAAAACCACACTGACCTAGCCTAGCAAACAAGCTTCTTGAAATTCAAGAGAAACAAAGAGGTTGAAAAAGAGTCTAAGATCAGAGAGAAATCCAGAGTGGCTCTTCAGAAACAGGTGGCACCAGTTTTTGGGAGGCCTCATCTACCCCATTGCTACAGACCCCCTTCATCCCTGCGTAAAGACACACGTGTACATACACCCCACTGTGCCCTTGCAGTACCTGAGAGGGCAGGTCCAGTCTGGTTCATTCCTACCCCAGAGGCTGCCACAAGGGGAAGACATCTGACTTTATGCTTCTAGAGCAAAATTACTGCTGAATTTCAGCTGTGCTTATTTTGCCAAGGAAGGCCTTCTGGGCTGCTTAAATGTGTGTATAATATCTATTCTGCAGTAACTGTTTCTTTTCTGGGGTTAGAAAAACGACATTATTCTTGCAGATGACAATGCCTTTAGTGTAAGAATGTACCACAGTTCCCAAACAAGGGGAGCTCTGTCAAAGCAATGAATGATTACTGCTTTCAGTAGTTCTCTTTCCTTGCAATTGTTTTTTTAATAAGTAAAAAGTTCCCAGGGGACTACTTTTTTCTTCTCCCTGCAGAGTGCAGGCTATTGAGTTGGAGTATTTGTAACAGAAAAGCTTCTCATCCATCTGAGAAGGACAACATGACATCAAGGGCTCATTCAACAATGAGATTTTAACAAACAGATGCAGGGAGACTTGAATCTGGAACATCACCAGAGTCAAGTGAAAGATGATCATTCCTGAGGGAGAAGACAGATTTGAACAGAGCAGAGAAAAGCAGCACCAAAATCCAACTGCTTTCTGCAGGCTCTCTGCTTTTTCCTTCTTCACTCGTGCATAGGACAGCAAGAACAAGCTTCATCTTCATCTTCCCAAAGACAGATGAATTACATGATTTACTAGATCCCAGGCAGTCGCTACAGCTTTACTTCTCTATATCCTTTCTGTCAACAACATGCCCACTGCTGAGTTGGTAAACAAGTAGGGTATTATACACTGCCAGGAAAATTTGGTCTCTCCAAACAGGCTAGAATGTATGGTTAATACATTTTGTATGACAGTTGTATGGAAAGCAAGTAAGAGGCTGTCTGGAAACATCAGGTCATTTCAAACAAAAAAGCCGACAAGTTGAAACTGGCATACATGGAGATTAATAATTCACATTAATATTACCAAAATTCTTATTCCAGATGTTGCTTGAATATTCGAACCACTGGCATTAAGGTCTTCATAAACACTAGCTGACTGCTTAAGGTTCCCATTATGTCAGTTGTCTTCAGCACAGATTAATGCGGCTGCAGCTGCTACAAAATCTGCAGGACCAGGACCCAAGAAGAGAACTCCCCCACCAACCTGGCTGTGATGGGGCAGCTGTTCCTTCCAAACCCCAGAATATTCCCCCCATCCTCTGCAGTGTTCTGCTGGGAGACAGCAAGATGCTCTCCCACCATCTCCAGCACTGACCACAATGACTTTCTGGTCAAAACCCCAGGAGTCTTTGAGGTCTAGAAATTAACTTGGGGCTCTTCCCTGAGTGTACAAACACTTCTAGCAAGCTATTCCCTTTGAAACACAGTTCAAACTCATACTAGCTGAATATACAGTCTATAATTATCAACAGTAAGTGGGTTCTGCAAGGGAATCTTTCCTAATTTTGTTTTCTTGTCTGAAGACCAATTCATTATCGGACTGACAAAAGCAGTGTAATTCCAATTAAATAGCCAATACATTTCATTTTATTATTTCAGCATAATTTTTAGTAAAGGGAGATGACACAAATCTTGACAGCCAGAGCAAGCTCTGTTTCAAAGTGGAAGGTCTCTACCAATCTTAGAAAATGACATTACTAAATCAAACATATGTGAAAGCCTGGACTCTTCTCACTGAAGTCAATAAACAAGTAAAAATCACAGTCTTCAACAGTGCACGTTTAAGTCCTGAAGCTGAGAACTAGCTAGGCAAGTCCTCTCCCATTCCTGTCTGTTCCTGTTTCTCTGCTCACACAGCAAGCCCTACAGTAAGGCTTTTTTTTACATCACAGCCTCAGACACATCGAGGGATGAACTTGCTGAACAAGGCACACATAAGACACATCTTCTGACATACAGTTAGACACCCTTTCCTGCCTAGACCTACTTCTGCTTGTGAGCTTCTTAACCCAAGGCTGAGTGTAAAGACAGGGAATGGAGGAATGAGGAGGAAAAAAGAAATTAAGAAGTGCATGAGTAGCTTAGAAAACCAAGTTTGCAGCTGAACAAACATGGAACAGTTGTTCTGGTCATTCATATCCTTTCACAGCCTGACACTCCATGAACCCAGCACAGGTCCCTGTTCATCTGCTTAGACACCTTGAGCTTATTATAAGCTGGGGGAGTACATAGTTCATGATGATAATGAAATCATTGCAAGAAAAAGCACATATATAAAATATACAGGATGCCGACCCAGCTGGAACATTAACAGTACCTGACATGAAAGCCACTGACAGCTTTAGCAGAAGCAGGTTTTAATGCATATCCCAGAATATATAATTCCCTCCTCCTTCTCTCCTTAATGTGGTTTGGAAAGCAGTTCTTCCAGTTTCACACTAGGATTTCTAAAACAGTTGGGGTCCAGCAGACCTGGCCCTCTGCCACTCATGAGAGTGTGTGGTCATCTCACCAGGTCACCAGGCTGGCCTTGTCACATTTCCACACCAGTCCCAGGGCAGCAGGGAGCCAGGTCTGCTGCTGAAACAACCTGCAGCAGCCTCACCACATGTTCAGCTGAAGCTATTTGGTGAAAGACCCTAGGAAGCTATCTGAGGAAGAAACACTAGCTGCACATCAGCAAGATAGCAGCACTTGTTTCCAGCAGAGCACACCCTGGGCAGAGAGACTGACAGAGCACCCAGAGCAGCTTTGCAGTCCTTCAATGCCTTGATTTAGGTAAAAGCTGCAGAGAAAGTGTCCATTTGTCAGTAATCCTGTACAACACGCAGCCACTGATCCAGATGATCTTTCTTTCCCAAATGGCTCACTCACAAGCCTGCACGTATTGCAAGGAACACACATTGATATTTTGAAAGCAACAAATAGCAGAGATTTCAAACCCCAAGTACAACATATATAGCTGACTTAGCAAATGCATTCATTAAAGAGTTCAAAGGAGTGGGGAGAAATATTTCATGAAACCTAAAGAACTCTGCACATTAATTCTCTGTTGAAACAACAAGCACTGAAAATAAATGGAAGTGACACATGGATTTGCGACACATATGAGATTCAGGACATACTACACAGCAGTTACTGTCAACTTTCCTGGAGAATCAATGCTTGTGTCCTGTAATCTTCATTCTCCCACACAATCTCTGGCTGCAGTGAACACATAATGGCCTGACTGTAAGGGGAAGAATTAACTCAGCAATCAGACGTTTCTGTTACACAGGAAATCAGCCAGCCCTCCTGAACTTTCTAATTGACAATAACTAAATTAGTAATGTGTTCTAATGTTGTAATAGTTTCCAGCCAACTTCTGGGGGAAAAAGCCAGCCAACACTCTCTATCACTGTTTATTTTCTAGTCTTTGATTTCACATAGAAAAAAGATATTCCAGAGCATACAATACAGCAGTCAATTACAGTACAGTGTAAATAAGTCATTCTGGAAAGAGAGAGGTTACTTTTTTGTAACATTACTCTAAATCAATAAAGCTCCTCTCAAAAATTCTCTTTCAAAAGAGGATGGTCTAAGTTACATCTAATCTGAAATCCTATGAATGCAATATATAAGCACTTTATGTGTTTGACACCATGACTCTCAGATGTAAACCCAGCATGCTATGGAAATAATTATAAAGTTCATGACTAAAATTAAAATTCCTTCACTAAAATCGTTCTCATAAAGACTACCTGACAGCATTACAGCTGAAAGATGATTATGAAATTGCTCCATGTGGTAAAAATGTTCCCAGGATCTGAAACCAGCTGGTAAAGACCCCACCATTCGTCAACAGCTGCCCACTATGAACAGAGACAATAATTCACTTTTTGCAGAATAAGATATATTTAATGAGGCTGATTTGAGACAGAGTAAGTAGGCAAAAGACAGAAAAAAGAGGTGGAACAAAAAAGGTCTCTAGTGCCCGACTGAGCCCCTTTTACTGGAACATCGCTCATAAGTGAAACTCCTCCATCTTGCAGCACCTTCATCAACACTTCCAGTCACCTGGAAAGTGAGCAGAGCTTAGGAAGAGCAGACACATACATGACAAATGCCCATGCTTGGATCAATTTGATCTGTATCAAGAGCAGCAAAACCTTTCTTAAGAGGGTCGTTCACAACTGCAGAGGTCCTACAGTTAATCTCAGCCGCCAAGCGATTGCTTTTACAGGCACCTTGGATCAATTTAGCACTCAGCCTGCAGTAATGATAATGCAAACAGATATTTGGCCTACAGACTTCATTGCTAGAACTGACTTATTAGTAGGACACACAGCAATTTTCAGTAAATCTAATATTTCAAAATGTTCTTTCTGCCAAAGTAGCACTTTATATTTCTGTTGTTTACAAAAGTGAGGAATAATGCATTTTAGATATCACAGTCTCTGCAGCAGAGGGATCTTAAAGTGCTTTGCCAACACTAAATAACTATGATGCAAGGTATAAGGAAATTCACATGCAAAGATTGCTTCCCCCCAAATAACAAAAAATGTACCTACCTCCATACTGAAATCTAAGAGAGAGCAATTTACAACACCCACCTTACACAGGCACACAGAAACATACATGATTCAGAGGGAAAGTTCTGCAGAATATAACTTTAACTCCTTTGAGCTGTGATTTAGCAGGAGACACTCCAGTAAATACATCTGTTCTTCAGAGAGCAGCCAAGGAGCCTTGAATGACTACTGTGATCATACGAAAGATAACAGCAAAAACTTGGAGTCTAAAATACTTTCTTGCTATTATTGGTTTGCTACTGATTGGAGTGTGAAGTCGAACTATAACTGTAGCATTTAAATACTCCACACAAAGCTGAAGCCACTTGGCTTAACAGAGATGGCAAAAATAACAAAAGCTGCATCACTTCATAGCCACCCTCTCTTTCCAGAGTATGTAAACGCTACTGGGTTTAAACTAAAACATGCATCATTAGCTGTTAACAGAGACAGGCATATACCTCCAGCATATTAAAATAATTATTTGGGTTGCGCTTTGTTAATTTCAAGTACACAGAATCACCTTTCTTAAATGAAGGAGTTTCAGAGTGAGGCAGGCTGTTGAGCTGCCAGCCAGGCTTGCAAAATGCAGAAACCCTACACATGCATGGAGGAGATTTGACAGCTGATGGAATGAAAACCTGATCCACAAAGCGAGAGTGGTGAGAAGCAACCATCCAACCTCTTACATGCTGGTTATCTGTCTGTGCAACTTTCTGGACTTCCAGATTACAAAGAATGGTGTATTGGATGAATCTATGGCTGTTGCCTCCAGCACTTGTCAACTGGGAAAAAATTATGTGATGGTTTATCATCAGTATGGATGTCTAGAGTGCACAAAATTCAGGATGGACAAAAATAATCTCTAATTCATCAGCAAAAGCTTCAAAAACCACAGCAGCCAGGAAGAATACAATGACTTTTGATGTTCACTGACTCTCACGCAGCTTTTCAGTTAGAAGGAAGAATGGATTCTTACTCTTTTTATTTCTGGATCAGGAACATTCTTACTTACAAACTTATCCTTTAAGAGCTGCATCTTTTGCTTTGTCTTCTATTCCCCCCGGCTTTCCCAATTTTAAAGTACAGAAGACTTTTTTTTCCCCCTCTCTCTGCAAAAAAGAGTATTTGCAAAAATACTTGAAATGATCAGAAGCTGCTGTGAGCACTGACCTGACTTTAAGTACTTATGCTGAACTGGCTTGCTCTCCTGCCAGGAGAGTCCCACCAGCTCTTTGGTTGCAAACATCAATGTGAGACTGTCACAACTTTATTTTTAGCATATCTGAGAGCATATTTCTACTGCTGTCTGCAAAATCTTAAGGGGTATATATCCAACATGGTAATGACAACCAAAATGAACAACGTGATCTGTAACAGTAATGTTAACTAATGGTTCCCATTCAAAAATAGCCATTTGAGTGGGAACAGTTCTATACACAGAGGAAGTGTACGGAACACACTAGAAAGTGATCAAGCAAAATACCAAGTGAAAGAGTCACTAAATTACTAATGTCTTGGGTGATCAACAACTGCGTGCAACTGAAACCCAGCTGATAAAGACCAGTAACAAGGGATGAACTGACAACACATAGGTACTGTACACTCAGAACCATGTGGGCTGTTGAAGTGCTTCCTTGCAATACATTAAGATCTAACAAACAAGATAGTGTAGATGTGAGAAATGTGAGTCACAACCTTGGAGCCTGCCAGCTCAAAGACCAATGGTCACAGAACATCCACAGCACTGACATATGTACTTGCCCTCACACTCTCATTAACTGGATGTGCTTCTGCAGGATTGCTGTCAGTTATGGAGTCCTACAACATGAGTTTAAAGAGACATTCCTAGAAATGCAAAATAAAGGATGGGCCTCCATGTCAAGCACAGGAGAAGTTACCTGGGGTGGGAGTGCATTTTCAGCCCCTCAGTGCATTTCTGGCTTTTTATTATATTTTCTACCATCTGAGGAAACCAGGTGCTTGCTACCAACTAAACCTTCCTATATGGCCTCAAGAAACAGATTTAGGAAGTTCACAGGGACTGCTGGATTGTTGGATGCTGACTGGATGTTTGCATCAGCTCCGAGTAAGCTGAGTGCTGGGAGCACTCCTTTCACACATAGTCAGTGCTCATTACAGACACCACCAGACAGCCGTTGTAACCATACTACATGTCAGGAAAAACCTCCTCTTCTTAGAGCATTCATATTCAGAACAAGAAAAACATCTTTACAAAATTTCAAGTTCAACGATGGGTGTGGGGGCATTAATTAAAAACTTCATATTTAAAACATGCATCCCGCTTTTTGCAATTCCACAGAGATAAAATGCAGATGGAAAACTGTGCCTTGTGTGAGGGGAGATTGGTAAATACAGTCCTGAAAGACTGGTAGCAGCTTTGATCACTGGTTACTGTTATCACCCTTCCATCCAGTATTAAAGGCTAAGCTGCTTAGAGGGAGCTTTTTCACTGCACTGTATTCTGGAAAAGCTGCCTCAAGTCTCATAGAAAGGTTTAATCTTTAGACCCAGGAGAAAGGCAATGCCACTTTCCCTCTTCCATGCTTCAGAAGGCAGAACGCTACAGAACAAAATGACTGCACCTTTCTGAGCTACACAGGCATTATCCTGGGCTCTCTGGGAAAAGCATTCTGCTTTGGAAAAGGTGAAAATAATTTATTTCCACTACTACTGTCATAACGGCAGATTTTCCTGTTGTTTATTTGAACTAACTGGAGAAATTAGTTGCCGAAATCTGCACTTTTTACCCTTATTTTTTCTTGCATAAAAGTTTTTTCCAATCTTCAAATCTGATAGCATGGCTGACAAAGCACAGTTCAAACTAAGAAATGCAAAGACTTATATTTCATATCCCAAATAGATGTGTGAGTCACACACAGACTTCAAGACAGTCCCTGGTATACTTATATTAAATAAGTTCACTGCTGAGATAAGCACTGATTTGGGGCTCATTTGAGAGCAGTGCATTTGAGACAGTTAAAGTTTGTGGTGAGCTACAATAATTAGATAATACATTACAATGGGGGTAATATTTCACTCCTGACACTTTATTTTTGGCTATCAACAGTCATGTTTCCCTCTACTACTGCATATCACTCACCATTGTGAAGGGTAATTTGATGCCAAGGAAATCAGAAATGAAAGGGGCATATAAAGCATGAAGAGGTGCATTAGAAGGGAGAGACTATTCCTTGAAATTCCCTCCCTATCTTGTTAATGACATTAGATTGGACAGAGGGGTTTATAAACCATTTAATAAATAATTAAGAGCACCAAATACTTTCTTAGATACATATCCAGAGTCTAGATGGCTACAGCAATGCACACCGAGAACTGTCAATAGCTTTTTGAACTGAGAGCTTGGCTGCCTCAGGAGGAGCACAGCCATTCAAGCACATCATTAGGTGTTTGCTCATTTTCCCAATAACTCAAGATTCACCAGCCTCTGCTGGTGTTCAACAAAACTGAAGTTTCCTTCCACAGCATTTCTGAGCATCCAGCAGGTGCCCAGCCATGCAAATGGAATAGGATGCACCTGAATGTCCTACCAATATAGGTCCCATACACATTTTGGAGAACTTCTGATGACTTAGAAATCCTACATTAGAAGCTTAACAGCGAGCTTTATTTTTTATTAACTGGAGTCTTCAGGGTCCATGCATATAGTATTTATCAGAATGAACAATTACATAAAGAAAATAAATCCAAACGTGAACTGATCACTTATGGTAAATCAGCTCTTGAAATCACATGGGAAGAGCCTTAGCTTCATCAGTATTTGAAAAATACTTATAAAGAAACAATTTTTATATAATTATATATTTCTAATAACGATATATATAATGTATTTTTCTTCACTACCTACCAGTGTCCCACTAGGGTGTTTCTCAACAGGCAAGAATAACACCTCCACATGTACAACATATGAACAAAACAGGTTTAGCTGAGCAGACCAGATAATGCAAGCATCCTCAGCACCTGGAAACCAGCACACCCCAGGTCAGGCAATCTCCGTAACTAGCAACCATTTAAGGGTATCACAATAGCAAAGCCACACGACAAAGCAACAAGCTTTTGAACAAGGATGCAGACATGAACTTGAAGAAAGGGCAAAACAATTGCAGTCTAGCAATTTAATTGCACTGCCAGAGAATTTAGCATATTCAGAAGGCACAGAAATAGCTGGTACTTTCGTTAAATTTGTGTTATGTATGGAGATGTTAAGTGCTGGGTCAGACTTTTCTCATTAGTTTCATGGGGATACCACTCACACGGAGAGATGTGATGCCTGTCTAACTGTCACAGTGGCCCTAATGAATTGTGCTAGAAATACAGAGATGAGGGGGAGGAGATGCATCCTTATACTGCCTAAACTGAAATTGTTTCAAGATAGTGATAGGAAATAAAAAGTCCCTGAAAAGCAAGATTTTATATCAATACATCAGTGTAAATTCTATCAAACCTTAGTTTTTCACCCTGATGAACTGCTTGAAGTGGTAGCCCTGCACACATGCCGGATGGGCCAGCTCGAGACATGAGCTGCTTGCTTATCTTAAGCCAGCTAAGCTTGGTCTGACGTTCTTCAGGGTATCTGAATGACTAAGTACACAAAAGCAGCTGAAAACAAATTATTATCTACTTGGATTCCAGCCAACTTCCAGATTAAGTTGCCAAAGTACCTTCCATTAACTTTTATTTTCCTCACAGCCATTCAGTTTTCCTCTATGCTTTAGCCCTTTGCAGTAAGTATTAATTGCCAACTCTTTATCATCCAGATACCTTGGGCTGGTCTGGTGGCCCTGTAACCCTGTTTATCCTCTGTATGTTGACATACAGTCATAAGTAGTAAAGAAACTGCCTAATGCTTATAGGTTTGATGTAAAATCCACCCAAGTCTAAAAATAAGTCTTCCCTCACCTCTCACAATCTTGAAGGGAAAAGCTATATATCAGACTAGACCACAGAAATGCTACTGATATCCATATACAAGTATAAAGCTATACAAATCTATTAAAGGAAAAAGTTTCTCCAGAATGATGGCCACACCCAAGTTATTCTGGGATTACAGCTACTCCTATTTGCAACTCCATTCTTGCTTTCCCAAACACACATCAAATTTATCAGGCATTAGTACATATTTTCTCTCATATGATGTCCAGTTTGGCATACTTTTATACACTGCAGTGAGACTCAGTATGGAATCTAATTGAGAAAAAGAGTGAAGAAAATGGAAGGAGAGCAGTGAAAAATGCTAGAGGTTTCCAAGCCAGCCACTAAGGAAATTTAAGTGGTCTGGTGTCAAATCATCACCATTTCCATAAACAAGAATCTGTCAGCTGATGGATGAGGACATATAAGCATCTCTATTTCGCAGGCAGAAGTGGGACTAAGGGTAGAAATATCACCACATTTGGTGTGGGATTCTCACTTTAAGTCATTGGGTTTTTAAGTATTTTACTTCAGGAGGCTTGTCCCACAGAAACCATTTCCAGCCTGGAAACTGCCTTTCAGTCATTCTGCCAGGGCTGATTAATTATGCTTCTTCAAATGACAACCTCTGAGAAACAAAAGTTTAACATCTGATTTACTCACTCTGGGTAGAGTGACCTACCCCATTGCTGGCACTTGGGCTTTGGTTAAGAGCTCTCCACATGAAAAAGAGGAGGGCAGCACAAAAAACACCAAAATAAGTGAAATGCTGCTGCTGGAAACATGGCAAGAATTAAAGGTTTCGCCATGTAATTTCTACCCCATTAAAGTCAGCTTTTTTTCCCCAGGGGACATTTCAATCACAGCATAAGTAGCATATTTCCAACATACAAAAAGGCCTACTGAAAAATCACACTTCTATTAATGAATCTTCATTTACCTGCAAATTTTCTGCTCGATACTTTTTCTGCCTTGCATTTATTGCTGCAGTAGCAAAGGCTTGTGGCGCGAGTGGGATGCAGACCGACACATTTATTCAGATAATACTTGTGAATCTATAAATACCACTTTGAAATATCTTCTTTGATAACATCAGGCCAGATTTCATAACTTATTTACTCTGACCAGCAGCTAACTCCACAAATAACCCTGCCAACTGCAGAAGGATTACTTCCAAAATAAATCCAGGTGTGCGACAATGGTGCAGACAGGCCTGGGACATGTTTTAGGTTCGGCACCATGGCACCATTTATCCAGTTCACCAGAGTTTTTTCCACATCATCTTGGGTGAATTTCCTACCTGCAGTATGGACACTTAGGGAGTAACTAACCTGCCAAAGGCTTTTGGGACTGAGCATACGAGCCTACCCATGTCCCCCACTGTCCCCTTTACTGAAGCCTAGCTAGTTTGATGCTTGCCAAACCAACCCATGACCCTTGCACAGGAAACATGGAGAAATGCAAGGTGTCCATTACCATACACCTCTTAAAACAGCTTAAAACCACAACAGGGGGAGTGACCACTCTTGCAGCTGACACCGGTGCTGGTGAGCAAAGAGTCCTGTCCCATCATTCCTCACCCCCTGCAACCCTTTTTTCACCAAAAGGCCACCATTTTGTCTAGCTTGGCACATAGGCTGGGGGGGGGTTCTAATGTTGCCTCCCCACCGGTGGGTACCCAAGTGATACACTGTTATTGGGTTATTAAAAAACAATGTACTGGCACCAAACCCAGAGGTTGTTCTAGCACAGTAGATGCTAAATCCCTTTCCTGCAGTCAGTCCTTATGAAAGGACATTAGGGCATGCAGAGGAGGCAAATT
Organism: Psittacus erithacus; assembly: GCA_009867235.2. Classification (NCBI taxonomy): domain Eukaryota; kingdom Metazoa; phylum Chordata; class Aves; order Psittaciformes; family Psittacidae; genus Psittacus; species Psittacus erithacus. The sequence continues at coordinate 12,272 of WYDI02011596.1, forward strand.
TTGCTCCTGAACGTGAATCCCCAGAGAGCTCTTCCTCAGCTGAACAAGAGATACCCTCCTGGCTATACACCAGGACCAGAGACATGACCCCAGAAAGCAATTCAGAAAAGACACATCGCCTATTCTGCTTTCATATTGGTGAGCTGCTACTAAATACCCCCGGCTCCAACCTCAAGCAGCAAGCTAATAACCCAGAAGTCCCCTGATGTAGCACCATAGCAATCAAAAAATTTCCAAGCTGGTAAAAAAAAAAAACAAACCTAACACTGAAACCTACAGTAACCCAGATTTTGATACTCAGGAGATCTGTAATTTGCAACATCCACTTTGATTTCCTTCACAGCCCACTCTGTTTCTGCCCAAAATAACAGCTCATCTCCGTTTGTTGGTCATGGAGGACACATGCCTGGCAACAGTTTCAGGTCAGGTACAGCCGGGGGCTCTTCAAGTAATGAAAGGACTAATTCTGCAGCAAATACCATCTCTTCTCCTCTTAAACTCAATCTCGTGGACTCTGAAGTTAAAAATGCATAAAGCGCCCCAGAGAGCAGCAAGAGGCACTGGTACGCACACAGACACACACAAGCCTCAATGGGGACCATGCTCTAAAATGCAAAATTCATCAAACTCCTTTAGGAGAAGAATGTCACTGCTTTCTGTAGTTACGTTGACAATTTCTGCTCTTCTTTGATGTTGCTTTTCTTGTAAAAAGAGGAGAGGGTGGAGTTTTATTTCTGTTGCTTGTGCTTGAGAAAGACTCATTAAAATGTGCTTTGGGATGTAGACGTTTGAGGAGGTTTTTTCCCCCAGTATTTTTCATTATTTTTCAGATTAATTTACTTGAAGGATCATCAGGGGACCAACCTACATGTACATTTAATGCTATATCATTTGTTTCTGAACCATAAGCAAGATTTCAAACAAAACAGAGTGATTTATACTATGCTGAGACATGTTAATAGATGCAGCAGGCGAGGGCTGGATCCCAAGTCAGCTACAGATCTCCTTCAAGCCAAAGCCTGCACCAATTACTCTTGCAGACACAGAGGCATGATTAAATTCTTTTATCAAAAAAACAGCTTGCGACTCGGCTCTGCTCTCTGAAACACCAAGTCGTAGGGAAGATCAGAGTCAAACTGCAAAGCCAGATGTATTTCCCCAAGTACAAATGCAGAGGGTATGGCTGATGGCTGCAATCTGCATGTGCTGGAGATAAGCAAAAATCGCATGTATTTACAAGCATAAACATGGCAGGAAGAGAGATTGTTTAGCAACTGATATATCAGAGCCGCAGCAGTAGTACAGAGAAATTGCTTCCTTTATTCTGTGTTTGTCTTTAGCAGCTGAGAAGGCTCTTTCAGGACATTTTGTATAAGCGTTACAATAAGGACATGACTGACCTATACATCTTAATGGAGTAGTCTTGGGACAGCTCCCCTTGGGAAGCTCTCAAGTTGTTCCTCATTGCCCAGGCAAAGGAAAAACCCAGCATACTGCTGAGCTCCTCTGTAAATCACAGCTGCTTCTGGGACCAGGCTGCTTGCCATGGAGGAAGGCAGGGGAAGCTCCTTGCAGGCTTGGGTAGCTGATGTGCAAGTTTTCACATGAACGTTTAACGGCTCTTTTATCTTTGATTTGCACAGTCAACATAAAACTCTTTACATATAAACTGCCTCTGAGGATGACACCGTCAATCCTCAGCTCTATTCACAAAATTTATTATTTGTTTCAATTTAAGGGAGATCATTGCTGGATTACACAGTCTCTGATGAGGATTTATATTTACATTTACAGCAAGCAAAATACCTACCCTAATTTTTTTATTTTTTTAAAGTCATCTACACAAATGTGAAAGATGGAACAAAAAATAAAATCAGTGCGTATACACACGTGAGTGTTTGCGGATCATGTTCTGCTACTTATCTTTGCCTCAGACAATATTGCAAATTAGCCTGCATCTGTAAAATGTCAACAGCATGAGCTTAATCGTAAGAAAGAATTAAAGAGTATTATCGAGACAGTTCGTAATCTACGTGGCTGTGAAACCAAATGCTCATATATATTAGCTGAAATGAGATGCAAAAGGCATCCAGTTGTGTTCTTGTGACATCATATCAGACATCAGAAATCTGCACCCCTATGTGTTAAACAAGCTTATTAACCTCCAGAAATGGATTCACCCATATAGAAATGTCAGGCTTCATGAAAAACAGGACTGTGAAGATTAAGGGAATTCAAAACAGAGTTTCAGGAGATATTACACTTATCTACCCTGACCTGTTGAGCAGCATAAAGCTTGTAATGCAGCAGATTTCACCAAATAAGTCTTTTGACATAAATCTCACAGGATGTGGGGAAAAAACCCAGGGATGTATCACAAAACCAGCCAAACCCTAGTTTCCCATGTAAGTCAGGTAAGAAGATAACTGAGCTCTACATCATGTACAGAAGTCCATAAAAGTTATGGCTTCTCTGAAGAGGATGCCTGACTCCAAAATTACCTAAACAGAAGCTAAGTGAGCAGTTCTTCCTGCCTTGGAAAAACTAACGCAGAATTACTTTCCAGGACAACAGCAGGAAAAATTCTACACCTGTGTTGTGCTCCATTAGCACATGGATGTTCCTTGGAGGGCTGATGTGAACATACCAGGAGTCTTCTGTTTTCCTGGACCTGCGAACACCTGCAACACCACCTCCCCCAGCAAGTATGAGCAACTTCCATTAATCTCCAGAAACACCAAAGTCAGAACTCTTAAGGTTCTTTAATTCCATGTGCAAAGCAGAAGAAATGCTAGCACACATCAAAGATCATAAAAGCAGAACAGTGATCTGCTCACAAACCTCCCAGCTGTAGAAATGAACCTCAAACTGCTCCATCTTAGGATCAAGGATTCCTTTTATTTTCCTGAATTATCACCTCCACAAGGTAACAGATGCTGGGATGACTCATCAATGAATTAAACAATCACTACATGATTGGCAGAGATGAAAAGAAGCTTTCTCACTTCAGATCTGCTCAAACCACTATGAACACTGGCCTCATTAAAGGTCTTAGATAAGTGACACCAATTCAAATGTCCTCCGTTCATTCAGCTGGCTTGTCTGTAGTATTTTCCACTGTATTTTCTTTCCCAGTTACCTGTAGTTAATAAAAAGGTGCTGTAATTTGCACACAGAACAACATACCAGCCAGCTGAGTGGTCACCCAAGAGAAGGGATGCTTATCACAAAAAGTGCAACTCTGCCAATCGAACAGTGCCAGCTTCTGCTCACCTTATTCAGTTATTGGGACAGGCGAGCAGAACATGAGTCAAAGCCCAGCAGAGGAGGCTGATATTTATCAGTTTCACTAGCACCTGCATCAGACTCTTCAGCCTGATAGAAACTCATCAACTTCAGTCAAGTATAAATACAACCCTGGACTTGACACATCAAGCATTTACCCCTTACCACCTGCTTTAAAGATTGCTGTGATACAGATCCCAACTGAGGAACATCTGACCTCTTACTTTGTAAGACAGACTTGCCCTAGGCAGCTTTTGTGCAGAACACAGTAATCTACAAATGCAAAATAAAACCATAATATTCAGTCAGGCAGAGTAAAATTCAAGCCAAAGAGGTCCAGTGCCCTTCTTTTTGCAGCTCAGTTTGAAGCCTGCATCTGCATCCCGCTCAATGCCAAGACTGTGCGACTGTTCATCACTGAAGTCTGTTAAACGTTATAGCCGCATCTTCTGAGTTACATGTGGTACTGCATTATTAGTGCATTAATAATAAAAAAGAATGTGTGGGTTTATTTTTTTTACATATTTATATGGTTTTGCTTTTTAATCACTAACATTTATCTTGGAAATTACTTTTAATCAGACATGCATCTGTTATCAAGGAATTGTAAAAAATCTCTGTTGCAGGGCATGAACAGCGCACACTTCTTAGGTCGATGCCCTGTTGCATTACAAGCCCAGATTTGTTTATATGGACCGTACAAGGGTTTACAATCAATTCAGGCTGGCACAAAGTTATTCAAAGATGTGTCAGAAAGAAAAATAGTAACCAATAGATTAAATCAGCCATTGTGAAACCCAATCTGTTTCAGAAATCATTGACACAACTGTCTGTGAAGGCTGCCAAAGTGGCAGATGTTGCTAAAGCTTCCACAACATAGCATCTGGATCAGGCGCTTGTTGTCTAAGCAAAAAGCAAACCAAGGAAGTGGAGTGCTTTATGTGACCAGGCTCACCTGGAAGCCCTGTAGCATGGTTCATTTGGTAGCACACAGTCAGGGGAATGAGAGATCATGTCCATGGTCCAGAAGGCCATGTCGTCCGAGCAGATACGGACACAATTTAAGTGCAAACTCAGTAGTCTGCCACCAAGTGCTGACATCATCTTAGTTATTAAAATGCATTACATTCTACATCATTACCTACTGAAAAAAAGCTGTGCTTGAACTGAATTGCTGACTACAAACTTGCACTATAAGCATCATCTTCTACACTACAGGTATATGGAAATTATATTAAAAAACCATTAGTCTCCCTGATCCAAAGTACATCTTTCCATCACTGCATTTCCAAGCACCCGGGATGCGATGGGGAAGCCAGTCACTATTTTTCCCATTTCACAGTAAAAAAAGCTAAAAAAAAAAATAAATAATAAAGAGGAATTGTCCAACATATCCCACTTCCCTAACAACAACATTTGGTGGGAAAAGAACAGACTGCCAAAATAAATTTTGTCAAGATTACAAACAGGATCATCACTAGTAAATAACACTCTTGTAAAGATGTGTCCATAGGTTACAGCACCACTGCCCTGCTGCTTCCCATGGCTCCAGCAAGGCAATGCTCCTGGGCTGCGTACCCCAGCATCCAACAGCATGTTACCACTGCAGAGAGCAGGGTTTTGATAGTTAGCATGAGTTGAAAAGTCCAACAACCCAGGATTTGTGCCCAGCCTTGCTTCAGGAAAAGCATAATTTCTGATTTGTGTATCTGTAAAACCAGATTAAATGCTGCTTACTCATTTTTGAAAGCAATTGGAGAAATGACCCAGAAATCACTTGGAAAACCTTACACGCAGTCATCATTGTTTCTACTACTAGAGATGGGTGAAACAGTCACCAACAAAGAAAAAAACCCCAACATTTATGTCTCTCTCCTTTGTTCTTCACCTCTTAAAATTAATTTCTTTTACATTTTAAGACATTACCCACTGTTTTGCAAAGCTTAAAACCACACACATCTACCAGCAACTCTTCTGTTCTGATCTGGAAGTCAGTGAAACGATCCAGAACTTGCCCACATGGAAACAAATTCAAATACCAGTTCCGTCAATTCAGAAATGAAATCATCTCAATTCAGCCTTTTGTATAAGCACTCACTCCGAATAAGGCTGAAGTAGGCTTAATCAACTTCCAGTGTGAATTAAACTAAACCAAACTACAGCCAGTTCTGCAAGGAGACTTCCACACAAGCGGCTAATGCAGTTTGCATAACCTGAGCCAGAATTAATTTATTCCCTTCAGCCTGCACATGTCTTGGGTCTGAGCTCATCCCCACTGGAATAAGTCACCTCCATGCTGAAGGGGAGAGGTGGCTGAAAACATGCAACAGGCTTAAGTTTATCCAATAGAGTTCAGAAGTTGTTTTTTGGTGGTTTTTTGGTTGGTTGGTTGTTTTCTTAATGTAAACAGTTACGAGAAACTCAGTCAAGACATGAAGTTAAAACTAGGAAAAAACATGGAATGTCCAACTCATTTCATTTTAACATTTCCTCACTTGGTTATATTTTCAGACAGAAAGACCCAGTAGGAGCATATTTAATCTGAACAGCTTGTGATGATTTATGATAATTGGTATTTAATGGGGTAATTTTAGACTGGTGCAGTTAGCATTGAAACCTGAGAGATTTGTAAAATCTTGCAGTGGAGGTTCTCTGAATAGGAAGAAAACTGCCTTCTTGTGAAGCCAGGAATGCCTGAAGTCTTTAGAAAAACATTTAGCCACAGCCTTCTTCAAGGTGGATAAGCAGGTATCTTAAAACACATCATTTTAGTAATATTTGCTATTGCAACAGGCTGAAAGAGAGAGGGAGGATACAGAAGAAAAACAGTGGCAGAAATATGCCTGTGGGATCTTGAATGCAAGTATGGGCCCCAGGGCTGGAAAGGACACATGAGGAAGGGGGCAAGTATATCTGAGCACAGGAACAGCGCGAGAATAAATAACTCAAGTCGTATAAGGGGATGAGCTCATAAGTGCATCCTACCATGGGAACCATAATGCTGAGTCTCACTATCACAGAAACCTGAGAAGTAAACAAGGCTGGGAACACTAAAATCGGATTTAAATTTTTTTTTCTCCCTTAGAGCAAGAGGGAGCAGCAAATCAGACACTAGAGGTACTACATACTACAGCCTGGGAGGCCATTCCACTTAGCAGAATAATACCACCTGAGGGGAGCTTCTCTGTGATCTGGGGTACTTGGTGAGACTCCCTCACCACTGCCTGCCTTGTTAGAGGTTCACTCTGGACTCATCAGCTTAACTTTGTGTGAGATTTTGTCCTGCCATTATCTGTAAGTCCTTATGTTTCTGACCCATTTCTTTTACTTAACATATCCCTTTCATTAAGACTTTATTCCTCTATTCAGCTATATGTTTCCCAAAGCACAGCATCCTAGGTAGATAACAATATTCAAAATGCATCATTAACCCCACCTCCCTTTGGTTCTCCAAAATTCAGTTACATAATAGTTGCCTCAGACACATCACAACTGTGCCTTTTTAGCAGTCATTACCCTGCTTTCTCCAAGATTTCAGTTTAAACTTTAAGAAAAAAAGGCAACACTCCCCCACCAAAAAAAAAAAAAAACAAACAAAACCCCCAAAATTAATATGCCAGCCTAGCAGCTGAGTCCTCCTAGGTTTCATTGTTTCAGACTCATCCGGGTCATTTGGCTTCTTTTCCCTCTCTTTGTTCCCACCTAGACAAGGAAGACACCAAGCATGTCTCCTCTTGCACACAAGCAGAGCCTGGTACACCTGCTGATGCATGACTGAGGACATCCCAGATGGCCACACAGCATCCAGACTGGCTTCAGCCCTGAATACATTCCTTCTTTCCCACTTGAACCAAAGAGAGTGAGTACCTCCCAAAGCACAGGTGCACGCACACGCCATGTACACAAGATTTTAATTTGCCTTAACTTCCCTGAATTTTACAATCTCCTTAATCCAGTGAACCGATGCCCAGCATTAAGTCAACATCTGCCTACTGCCCCAGCATCTCCCCTGGAGCCATCTGCCCACAGATGCCCTGGCAGGACCTGCAGCACAGTGTGTAAACATCCCAAGGCAGGAGGTGACATTCTCAGCCCACTGCCTTCCCCCTCAAGGAGCATGAACTTCCCACCATGTATGCGAACTAATGCTACAGTTAAATACACACCCAACTGCACTCAGATTATCCTGGGTTTTTAAGAATCCCATTACCTTCATAGTTATTTCTCTTTCACACTGTTTTAAAATATACCTTTGAGTTCCGTAACCACATCTTTCAGTACCAACTAAAAGCCTGCTCCAGATCTGCAACAGGCACCAGAAGCGTTTACTCCTTTTTCAGGAAAGGGGAGTTCACTGTAATCTTTTGCTCCTTATTTTCCTCTACTGCATGTAAAGATCACCGCGATCTTTTGTGTTGCATAATGGCAAGTCTTTCCCTTTTTACCAGCCTCTAATAAGGAGGTTATTTAAAACACTTTGAAGTATATGCCTTTGATTTGTACATTAGGCAAAAAAAAAAAAAAAAAAGGACAAAAATAGGACTTGCTGTAATGCAGTCTCATCTTCTTGTTTATTGCTTATTATTTCCACCCTGTGTAACTATGTAGGTCAAACAGATCAAATTAATTTCAGTGCATCTCTCCCAGCCCCAGTAACATGTAGGTTAAATGGCATTGATGCTGGGCTCTCTGAAAGGGAGTATGGCTACATTAGCTTCCTTAACTGGAGTAAGTTCAACCCATTTATTTAACCTCAGTTTTACAGCCAACATTTCATAATCTGCTTATGACTGCATACCTGATCTTGTCAAAATTCTCCTGATGCTCCTAATTCCAGGCCTCCAGCACCCACAGGCAACGCTACAGAAAACAAGACTACAACAGCAGGGTGTGAAAAACAGTCAACATGGACAAACAGGTGGCAGCACACACTGGTTTGTCATCACTGTGGCTGCAGCTATTACACTTCAGTCTGGAAATCTGTCCTTTCTGTGTCAAAGTGATTTGCCAGGGTATTTGGGTAGTTTACTGCTAAAGCCAATGTATCTGCAAGTGCTTTCTTAGGGCAGTCTAGCCAATAAATTTGGCTGGCAGAAATGCACAGAAAGCCAGGGCACTCCACAGTCACCCGCCGTCATTGAAAGTTGCCAATTCAACACAAACCCAACCCATGTTGGCTGACACAGGCAATCTCAAGCCCATTCCCTGCACATCTTGCTAAAATAAATGAATATATATACATATAAAAAATATTTGAAGAAACAATAACCCAATACCATTTCTTAAGCAAACATAAGTAGTTGTCAACAACATGCGAATCAAGCTCACTCTGAAGATAGAAAAACCCCAAAACTGCAAGGATGCAAGTTTCTTCTTTCCCTTGCTGCCACTTGGATATGATTAAGCAAAACCCAGCCCATCTTATTTACCTCCTGTACAAGCAGCCCCAAAGACTGAGAGGCACACAGAGGACCCAGCCCAGCACCCCCTCCCTGGGTAGGTGGGGAGCAGCTCGGCCCCAGCACCTTGTCCCAAGAGCTTCCACCACCAGCCCAGCTGTGGCTTTGGAGTCTCACAGGCAGCCTGCATGATCCTAAGCCTGTGAGTGGCTGAAAGAGAAAAGCCAGCATGAAGGACAAGAGAATCCCAGATGTTCTGCTCCAGGATCACCTCAGTTCATTTTTAAAGCATTTGGGAAGATTTCTCATCTGCCTGGTACAGCATTCAATGGACAGACCCTTATTCATCAGGAAAAACCCCAAGCCAGCTGTCAGACCTGTTCGCCTCTTCTCTCTGAATAGCTGGAAAATCATTACATGTCACACACAATCCATTTCTATTTTTCCTCAGTGGGCACAGATTTGAATTATTGCATCATTTGCAGAAAACAAAGATACTATTATGAAATGCAGATTTCAAGGAGAAAGACTTTCTGTGGATGAGTGAGAAACTCATGACCTGACAGAACTCGGAATTCAATGGCCTCCTTGTGGGGAAAAACTCAACGTATCATTTTTGATCAATTGTACTTTCAAGTCATTTTCTTATTTATGGGTGACTGAGAAGACACTTGAACCAGCAAAATAATTCATGTTTGTTTGCACAGATAAAACTGAATTTAATAATGTAGCCTTTTTAAAAATAAATAAAGCCATGCATTACAAAAAGTGCAATTTAAAGTCATTCTTTGTCAAAAATTCACAGTATGAACTCCAAAGTGTTCCTTTTCCTTCTCCTCTAAAGTGAGAACCTTTCCTAAGGCTATGTGATACATTTCATACTCCACTAAAGAAATAACCAGCACTTGAATATCTGTTGCTGCTACTAAGATTCATTAATACCAACACTTCCATTCAGCTCCTGAGTCCCAGAACAAGATCCTAGCAAAGGCACACATCAGTGTATGAGAAGATGACTACAGACTGCATTGAATAAGTTTCTTCTGCCTACCCAAGGGGCTGTTTAACATATGGATTTGTGGGGTCTTAAAAACCAGAAGATAGGAATTACTGAGGAGAAATCTGGGTCTCAGATACTTCATGGCAAAAGAATATTCTTTGGGAACTCTGAACCTCTGAAGAACACTGAAAATATCCCTGGTATCCTTTGATATTCCTTTCAAATAACATATCCTGCAAGTACAATATATTACAGCAGTATCAATATTCATCTTGGAACAACAGCAATTAACCCAAGTCAATCTGGATTATCACTCACCTGCTAAGAACACACTTTTTACCCCCATACTGTTAATCGCTTCCCACCTGCTCATCTTTCCCTGCCCCACCCAGCCAGGGCCTCTCTCACTTATTATCTTCCTCATTCACCTAACTGATCCCATCTCTGTCACTGCATCCTTGACTCATCTTCACTTTCCTTCTTGCTTTTGTCTTGCTCCCTCCCTGGACACACTGCATTCTGCTCAGGGATGTTACTTTTTCCCTTCCCTTTTTTCTTCAACAAAGAGAATGATATCAACTATCTCCTAAATTGATATTTTGATCCTTTCAGTTTTACACCTAGTTTGAGCAGTAAACCGCAGTAGGTGCTTAAAAACTATCCTTTTCACACACTGTTAATTACCTGTCTTAGTGTCAACCCATTCACCTGACAATAAGAGATCCCTACCTGCTGGGAAAACAAACCAGAACTGACACAATCCACTACTTCTCCAAAGGAAAGACTTTTGCCCTAGAGATGCTAGGAGCAGAGAGAAGGATGACAAGGAAAACAGGGCATGAATATCAAGCCCTAGAAGTAAGGAAGAAGGGAAAAAAAAATGCGTCCCATTGGAGGAGGCTCCCTTCTCCCCTATCATCCAGATGTGGAAGAATGATTTTGTGTTCGTGGCTCTCACAGGGGTTAACGTTATCGAAGTTCACTGCGCAGTTCTCGCAGATTGTCTTAAATGATCAGAGGCAATTCACTTAATCTGTTATGCCTCTCAGTTTTCCATCTGCAAGAGGGAGATAACACATCTTTCCTCCAATCCCTTTGTTTTTTCTGCTTAGATGGTAAATTCTTTAGAGCAGGGACTGTCTCATCATGTGTTTAAACAAAGCCTTGAAGAATGGTTTTGGTTAGGGTCTATCAAGTTGATGACAAAACCTCTCAAACAACCACACCCACAGAAAAACTGGCACCAAACCAGAATTCTGCCTGGTCTTCTCAAGAGTAAACAGCATTCAGATGCTGCTGTTTAACTTCCTTATGGTCTGAGAAATTGCTTTAAGAATCGTATTTGTGTTTTCTCATGACTTTAAATAAAAATCAAATAAGGACAACATTGAAATAATATATAATAGTTCATATATATATATATTTATGCACTAAAAGGTTTTTACATTTTATGTGTCTCTTGAATTTAGTCTTGCCCCAAAATGCTTTTAGGGGATTTGTGTAGTTATTTTAATAGTCCATTTAAATGTGCTTATGCACCTTTAGACCAAACCCATTCAGGCATTTATAACACAGTAATGAATTGTATGACAGCAATGTATACACAGTAAGAAATCCTTTCCTTTGTAGAGCATATATTAGCAATGACTTATAAATTCCATAGTAGAGTTCACTGACATGCATAGAGTCAAGGGACCTTTGTTAAACTATGACATTTGACAATAACTATTTGAGAAGATGCATATTGAGAAAGTCTTTTCTATTTTAATGTCAGAAAGTTAGAAATTAATTTCAATTTTTCACATCTTACATCAAAGCCTTTGAAAAAGGCCAGTATTCAAACTTGTTATTTTAAAATGCTTACTGCAATTTGTCTTACTGTGGTAAGTTACAAGGAAAGTTCCCCAGCGTAACACCAAAACAATCCAGGGAGACTCTTCTTATTCCTGATTGTCAACAAATTTCAGCATCAGAAGGAAAAAATGATGCATTTCATAGGCATAATGAGTATGATGGTCACAGTAAACTTTCTATAAAGTACTTACATTTCATGCTTTCTCTGAACTGGGAGCTCCCTAAAGTCTGGAGTAGCCTGAATATGCTGAAATGAATTTATTTATATTTTTTTTACATTTTCAAACTATTCCTCCAGGTTTCGGGTTTTTTAAGACAAAGCTATTTCAAAACTGTTTGCTGAATCTGACCCACATTTCAAAAAGGTTACACTCTGCTGCATCTGCTTTTCCTGCTGTGGTGCCTCCCAGCTGCAAAAGCTCACTCAGATCCAAGCTTTTAATCTCTTTATTGCTTATTCAGATTCCATCCCAGCCCCAAGAAATCGGGAGCTGTTGCCATCCCAGGGATATTTGATGGCTACGAATACTACTGAGCTAATGTAGAATAATAATTAACATCCTGTCTCCAGCATAGTTATCTTTCCAGCTTCATGAAACTCCAGCTGGGCTGCTAGTGCAAAGCACACTTCTGTAGAGGTGATGCTACCTGGTGAGAGCATCAGTGAGCTGCAGGGGAGGATGCTCTTGCACCAGACTGAGCTGCCTGTATGAACCAGGTACAGGCAGAGAAAAGCAGACCACAGTTATTTGGCTCAAATCACCAAGCCACTGCAGTTTTGGAGAATGAGTAGCGCCGGCATATGTCTCTGTTAAGGCACATGAGCGCAGTGCACATATCCGACCTGCCCCACCTGGGGAGCATCTCATTCCCTGCCCAAAAGGAAGTGTTTTGTACTGACTACAGAGAAATTCAACTCCAGGTCTTTCTGAAGCATCTCTTTCTATGCCACTACTAAAAGACTTCATCCCCGTAGCAGGCCTGAAAGGTTAAGGGAGGGTTTCTTCTGATTACTAAGAGACAACTGTCCCTGAAAAAAAACCTATTAGATATTCAATCTACATTTAAGTCAGGTTCAATCTTTCCTTATTACAGTTGTTATCTAATTCAGATGAAGCAACAAAGCTGCACTTCCAGTGATTTTAACTAAATGCAGTTAACCTTAAAAAGTCACTTTTACAAAAATAGCAGACTATCTAGATCAAAATTCTAGTTCTTGTACGAAGACTTAAGAACAGGTTCCTCCCCATTATTCAATTTAACAATAATAATAAAAACCTCCATGACAACTATAACAAAAAGGCTCTGATAAAGCCTGAAACCTTTTTGATAATGAAACATTCAATTTCCCTGTTTGAAGCATAATTCCCCAGAGAACGTTTAAAAAAGGATCTAGAAGAACTGTCGTTTTAATACTGTTAATGTAAAGAACTGAATACAAGAACAGCCCATGTAAAAAATAGACTTTCATAAAATCTAGAGAAAAATAGTGGGTGGGAGAGACTAGACAACTTAAATGCAGTGTCCCATTAGGACAATTACAGGAGTCAATAAAAACTGGCAAAACTCAAAAAGACACACTGTGCTGCTGGGTTCAATTTCCATCTAATTCAGAAACGGAGAGGTAAACTACAGCCAGTAGTCATCTCATGTGATTCCTGGCTGCAGATAACTTACCCATGTTGGTAACAGTCGTTCTTCTCTTCCCATCTAAGCATATCTTTTGTCGGATCACAACAGCTACTCTCCATCTTACTGCTCTTTTAAATAAGTTTATAATCATGTATCTATAATGTATTTTTAACATTAAGAGCAAATAAACTGTCATATAAGGAACAGTAACACATTAACTAAGGTTAGTCTTACTCTTACTCAAATCTTAATCTTCCAAGTTTTCTCATCAATACCTTATCATCATAGTGCCAGACAGGAATTAATGCACTGAGAGGATGTCAACTGTTTGAAGAGGATCAAGCACTTGGGATGCCGAAATAATGAGCCAAAGAGCTGGATTAGTGAACTAAATGCAAGAAAGACAGTCAAAAAGTGCAAAACCATCAGTACAACATGCCTCCATAGCTGAGGTCGCTGGTGGATCTCCAGCACACGTGAATTATCCTTACGCTCTGTACTGCATACACCATGCAAGCACAATTTTTAACAACAGATTTTAATCAAATTTCAACAGCTTTTTTTACTAGTGAGTATTTTTAAATTGGAGAGCATGAAACCCTGTTAGTTTTGACATGTCTACCTTCACCTGTCACCATGCCAAAATCTACTGAATGGAAACCTAAAAATTGCCTATAAACATACTTCTTTTTCCAAGTTTTGGCTCCTTCCTGTACTGAAGTGTCTTGAAAAACATCCCGAGCCTCCTACAGCTTATTCAGAGCTTCGTAATTTTACTGCTGCTGCAATTGTATTTGCATGATTTTTTAATAATCCGAGCTCCTGTGGCCCTGGGTTACTGTGAGAATCTATACTTTCATTAAATAATCATGTTAAAACTTTACAATGGTTTTGAGTTTTAAGCCTTTTGGGCAAGTTTTTATAAAAATCTCCAGTTTTAAGTGCTCTTTCTGACTGGGTAGGGGTTTTTCTACAAAAAAATGCTGGTCCCTAAAGTACAAAGAGTGTGATCACACCTTAAATAAAGCATATGATTGCATTTCTTCCTTTATTTAGATAGCTCTAGTTGTTGCTTTCCCCAGTGCAGTGCTCCTGTCTCACCAGGACCTCAATGACACTGTTGGTTAGCCACATTACTAACAAAGCTGTGATCACTGCTCTCCAGAATGTTCTTGTCAACAAGGTGTGAATTTAAAACCTCATTTGGAGAGACATAAAGATGAAGTGCAAAGTGTGTATGTGGAAGGAGAAATCAAATAATCAACCCAGGAAGTTAATCTTAACACAAAGAGGGGAAAAATATAAGAGTATATTTAATTCCTCTTAGGATCCGCCCCATCAATGCCCAAAATCGAGATGGCCTGGACTTTGACAGTGCTTAGTGCTTGGCAGTTCAAACCAAAACCAGTGAGCTGCTCCTACCAGAGCTCCAGGAACAGCCACTTGTATTTTTGAAGCTGCAAAAGCGAAGTTTCACAACTGACACTTACTTATAAGGTTTCTTACACAGAAGTTAAAGATATCATTGATTCCCTTTCTACTGCCAAGAGAAAAGCGCTGATCCTCATGCAGCCTGGGGTTGACTCTCACAACTCTGTCTCCAGCACGTATCATCCACAGCAGCTCTCATTCATGCCCAAAGCTAGTTTCAGCACAAATATTAACCGATGCAGAAATCTGAATTCACCACAACTCCTTTCATCTATCCTTATGTCAAAGCTGTTGACAATACCAGCACATCCAAAATAAAATGCGTCGTTCTCTCAGTCAACTGGATTCTCAAGCCAAGAGCCAGTAGGCAGTCACAGATTAATCCATGTTAGAATCTGAACAGGATTTCCTTTGCATAAGGATGCTTCATTTTCTTAATCTGTTACATTAGCATCAGAGTTTCTCTCTTTCCAAAGTTAAGTTGATTATTTATGGGTAGATTTTGTGTTCATCCCTAAAAGATGATGAGTAAAATCCTAAGGTAAAGGCAAGCTCTGCAATTCTACTGACAAATTCACTTCAGACAAAAAGAAGCCAAACAGCTCTTTATGCACTGTCATTACAAAAATTTGGATATCTTCAGTATTCTCCTGGCACTTAGAAGTCCCATTTGAGGTAAAAAACTTGCTGGACAGGTTGCCAGACACGTACTTAGAACAGTCCTCATGGTGAAGGATTTATACACAACACACAAATTCCGCTGAGTTACACCCCAGTTTCTGTGACAGGGTACATTTTATAGGTCAGAAAAACCCCAGACAATGTCTTCCAAGTATTATTCTCCTATCTGTGAGGCCTTAAAGTGAGATTTACATCTGCCAGCAGAGTTAGGTTTAACAGTACATCCTACACTTTGCCAGCTGTTATGGAAAACAGGTTCCAGTTGTACCATATTTTGCTTAATTTATGTGAGCACTGGGAGAGAGGGGGGTTGGGAACGATCTGGAGAGCAAAACAATGTTTTTCTTCTATTTTTTGTTGTTGTTCTGACAATAAACTTGCCAAGTTTGAGAGGCTCCAGAGAGAGCTTCTCCATCCCGAGCACCAGGGACAGACCCTGCTCACTCCAGCTGCTGGTGCTGAGTATCTGTCACACATCTCCAAGCTGCAGAAAGCAGCTATGACAGTGGTCTGAAGCACCCAGGGAACACTGAGGGGTGGCAGGGGAGGTCACCTGGATAGTCCCTGAGTATAAGCATGGCCCATGGGGTTCACTGAAGGAACCTGCAGGAGTGAGAACAAGGAGCGTGCAAGAGTAGATAAAAATCACATCTCTGTGTTTCCTAGCCTTTTATCAAGTACTCACCTGCTACACTTGGGACTCAGGACACGTATTACTGTTTGAAATCAGATATTATGTAATCTAGACCCAACAGATTTCACATGATGCAAGTTTTTACAAAATAAAGTCCTACAGAACAGCCCCATTTTTGCAGCTGATGTCCCCATCGCCTCGCAGAGAGAAGCAGCACCTGGACCTGCAGCTCCCCACAGCAGCCAAACAGGGAAAAGTTCAAGTCTGCAGGAATTCTTTGTCCAAATTAAGAGTAAAAATAAATTTGATAAGGGGAGGCATATGACAGCAGTAACTTGCTCCCTCCTGCAGCTAGCTGCCCTGGGTGAGCTCAGAGCCCTCCATCCCTCACACAGCTCAAGGCCCATTAGGACTAATTCCTGTCTGTCTGAGTGCTATGTACCTTCAAGGCCATTTTCTCCCTGGTTTCTATTTTTAAAATTGCGGTGGCTTATAAGAGTATTTTGCTCTGTGCAGTGACAGGCTGTCATGTACGCCAAGATACCCTTTCCCTGCGATAAGCATCCCAGGTAATTCACTATGCACACAGCTACTTGCCTTAAAGGCTCACTGTAAAGCATACTGCAGGTTTGCAGTGGAGTCACTTCGTCCCACATCACCTACTGTCCAATGTCACCAAGGGAACACCACAGACAGTAAGAAAACACTCCCCAGTACAGGTGAGGCAAAGCATCCCTGTGCTGCCCACTGGTCAACCAAAGTCAACATGGATTTAGCCATACCAAAACAAATTAAGGAACTGACCCTGTAAACAGAGACCATGGAAAACGTGCAACTCATAGAGCATTGGTGCAGTAAGAAGTATGGCCACAAAGGGTATAAGTAATTCATTGTAACTTTAATTTTCGCAATCAAAACACTCTCAAAAGACCATCACCAGTTAAAATACAAATTTCTCATTTACGTTTTATATTAATAATCAATATAAGGATTGTTTTTCAGACATAGGGTGGGGCAAAATGAAAATGGGAGGAACTAGAAATGTCCTCTATTTCTACTTGCTGACTCTGCCAATCCCCAGCATCTCCAAACCTCAGGATGTATATGCACCCTCAGGTACTGCTGCAGCAAATCAGCGCTGTACCCCATGCTCTGTCACACTCTCAGTGAGTAACCCAGTAACAATGAGGAACTTTCAGGATATCAAGTAAAATGCAAAGCACAAATCTGAGAGGTAAAGCAGCACAAACCTCAGCATAATTTTATTTCATTAAATAACTGGCATTTTTAGATTGTCTTCATGCAGTACATAAAAATACCCTCAGTCAACAAATACAACACAAAGATTCATGCACAGTACAAACAGTTCAATTGAGAAAGATCATGTTTTCTCCTAGCTGTGTGTTTAAACTATACCTCATTATCTGTGATATTTTTAACGTGTGACATATTTATTATAAATAAAGTACTAAGATTTAGCATGCTCTACAAAAACGAGTAGGAAAGACAAAAAGAACAGTTTGTAGTTTTCTAGCTCAATGATACCTTTACAACAGCACAAGGAGAAAAAGAATCATTTCATGAACCCAATAGCATCTTATACAGAATTCACCTTGGAGATTAGGATCAGCTGTTAGAGCCATTTTCCAGGCTGCTTAGGAGCCGAGTGAAGAGCAGCAGATGGAGGGAAGAGGGAGAAGTACACACATTCATTGCTAAAAAACTCAATTTGAAAAAGTAGTAAAAGGAAAAACTAAGCAATATGTATAAATAAACCACTGCATAAAAGTCTATATAATAGCTTGCTGCACAGAGGTACCACAAATCAGCTAGCTCACCCCTTGGAACAGCTGATATTTTTGATGAACTGTTACAACTTTCCTAATAGTTCAGAGCCTGAATGATAGACTGTTGCTGCTGCAGCATTGCCCGCCCGCTGATGTGTCCAGTACCAGTGAGAGCAGCCCTCACGCCAAGGTGATGGCCCTCCTCTGGGCTGCATATGGTACTTCCCCTGGGGCTGATGAGAGCTCCCAGCTAGGATCAACTGCTGTCTTATAAAAGAGTTGTTACATATTTAAATATTAAGTGCATGGTTACAGCACAGCATAGTGTATGCTCAGAAACAAGCATGGGTTTATTTCACATATGTGAATTTATCATAAACATAGCCATAGAAAACACATTTGAATAAGCAATTGTTATTTCACTAACAGATGGAATTCTTAAGAAGAGCAGCAGGAGCTTTGCTTGTCTCAAGCAGGACATTTTATAGAAGAGTTATCAGCCTCATTCCTCAGCGCTTTTGTGCTTAGAGGTATTTATTTTCTTCTGAAACATATGAAGATTCTTCCTGAGAGAATAAGCAGAGGGTCTGGAGGTTTTTTTTAATGACAATTTGATTTTCCAGCAAAATACATTTATCACAGGTAGGTAAAATTGTATTTGTGGTTTCCTTCATTTCTTCATGGATTTAATGCCCTTCACAGTTTACCATATCACAAAAATATTCCTACAGATGGAAAGCTGGCTCTCAGTGGATGTCAGTACCTGTGCTCTGCAATCTGGCCAGCCATTCTCCTGGTCTCACACTGAGACGTGTTACAGATCCCAGCGTGTTAGAGACTTACTTCTCCAGCTGCCCTGGACATCCTCCACAGCACTTCAAAAAGCCAAGCCATTTCCCCATTTCCACCTACCCAGTTTAGCTAACAAAGTAAAAACAAGCTGTAACTCCCTAAAGGCTGATGCCATCGTGGCTTACTGCAGGCAGAAGGAAAATTAGTTTTTTGGTGTCAACTTCCAGAATCCCATAGAGAACACAAATCACTTTACCCAGACACTAACATTCTACTACAGGAAATGTCTTCAAGCATTGAAACAGGCAGAGAGCTCCCAGTCACCACAGACTTGCTGGGGAATCAAGGCATGAAAATGCCCTTTCCTAATTTTGAACATCCTTCACTGCAGCAGGTGTATAAACACCTTAAAATGGTAACTTCCTTTACATCATTAATACTCAGATATTCTGTACTGCTGACAGGTAGAAAAAACTACAAAACCACAAAAAGTCATTTAATTAATTTTTATTGCCAGTATAATTTCTGAGCATTCAAGTGCTACCACAAAATTGTCTTCTTTAAAAATCACTAAAGCATCTCTGTTAATGCTGGATTTTATTTTACAAAGCAACAACTTCCAGCCAGATTTGAGTTGACCGCTTTCCTTTAACTTTTTATTTATTTTTGCCATTATTTTATTAAATGGGATTTGGCCTTGATCCCACCTATTAGGACTCCATCTTGATGGGATCAGCATGGGAAATAACCCTGGGCACTTAGTCTTGTCTCTATAGCAGCAAGGCACTGGCACAATTAAAACTGGTGGTGATGCTGTCTAGGCTCTTATGAGCTGTCATTAAATTCAAGACAACAGGAGAATTTATTAGCTTTCAGCCATCCAGTAGATTAACCTGTATATTATTGTTTCACATTCATCTCTTCATTGTGCATTGCCCTCAGAAATGACCACACTCTAAAGGCATCTGTCGTGGTTTAGGCCTGCCACACAGCCCACTCACTGCCCCCCCCACCCCCCCGGCTCCCGGAGGGATGGGGAAGAGAATCGAAAGAA
>WYDI02011597.1:0-36852 GCA_009867235.2 Psittacus erithacus
CACTGGAATGGGTTGCCCAGGGAAGTTGTGAATGCTCCATCCCTGGCAGTGTTCAAGGCCAGGTTGGACAGAGCCTTTGATGACATGGTTTAGTGTGAGGTGTCCCTGCCCATGGCAGGGGGGTGGAATTTGATGATTTTAAGGTCCTTTCCAACCCTAACTATTCTATGATTCTGTGATTCTACAAACCATGGTTTTCCAGTACTGTCTGCTTCTCCTTAGGCTGAAATCCCCCTGCACAGCCACTATTTCCAAATGCTTCTGCTTTTTTGCATTTCAGTTTTGATATACCCAGTTTAGAGCCTCAGCCATTTTGTACTCCAAGTCACAAACTCTCAGTTCACAAACCTCTTCCAAAAGATGCAATTTAAAGTCTCCCTTCTGCCTCCTCCCCTCACCTTCCCTCCTACACAATCTCCATCTTATCTTTGATACAGCAACCATTTATTTTTCCTTAAATTTTATTGACTTGTGATGTGTGTGTCACTCCGTCCATAGCACTTTGGAGAAATAAAACTGACAAACAAGAAGATGAGTTAGAAAAGAAGTGAACTGAAAATATGAAGAAAAATATATTTAGAATTATTAACTAAGAGTGCTGAAAAACTACAGTAGGATTCAGTTTCCAGACTCAGTGGAGGTACATGGATTTGCCATTTTAATGCACACACTTAAAAGTGGTGACAGCTTTCAGGATAGGGGTGAGGCAATGAAGTTTAAAACATTCATTACATAAACAATGTTTTCCTTCTCTGGCCGTAGTGTTTCAGCTCAATCTCTCTCTTGCTCTTATTCTTCCTTGTGTCCCTTTTCTCTTTTTTCCCTTTCCTATGTGCTTTAATGTGCAGGTATAGACCAATATAGAAGCTGTCACAGGCTGGTTACTTATAATGAGCTGATCAGTGCAGCGTGTTACAAGTAGGATTTGTTTGATGCCTTTCAGCTAAGCCCACAAAAGAAGGTGTTATCCTTCATGTTGTATAAGTCGAAACAAAGGTACATCTTATTTTCTTGATACCTGAGGTCTCATATTGCATAAACCTCCCAGACTCTGCCTTGTGCTACAAAATGCCTCATTTCTAAAATGCACTCAGAACCAAATGCAACTTTACCACTAGGTGTAAAGTACATAAACATGTCTTACTTTTGCTTCTCCTGATGATCAGATACTGGAATTTTGACATAGCAATAATTCTGCTCTGCTCAGTGAAATTCTCACTGTAGTAATGGTTGTAAGGCTGAGCCAAATGAGCTCATGTGCGTTGGTTTGTGAACTCTGACGCCAGCAGTGCATTGTAGTAAGGATCAATTTTAATCACAATAATTGATCTGTATCCTTAGTCATTCCTAATGTCAGTAACACATGATGTGCAAAGAAAGTAAATGTTAAAAAGACAATGAGGGGATATATAATAGCACAAGCAAATCTAGCTGTGATACAAACACTGCTGGGAACTGTAGAAGCAATGCTGTGAAGAGCACTGTTGCAATTAAAATGCAGTTTTCTTAGCAGATGTCAAGTAAAAGCCATACAAGGATTTGACTCATGTATTTAAAGTCTACATATAGCAGGAAGAAATTAAAGTGATAAAGACATGACAGAACATAGGATGTTGGCTAGCTGATGCATTTATACATCTCTGAAGCAAAAGCAGTTGGCTACAGCAAGCTGACTGGTGTTAGCCGTTGGGGTGATCTGGGCAGCTTGGCTCCTCCATCCTTCCTGATGGAGGAACACTGGCACGGGAACGTGCACACATTGCCCACTGTCTACTTTGCTCTTCTATGTGCAGCAAGATTCATTACAGCAGATGGACTCTGAAACAGGGAGAATTGCTGATGGCCCAAAACACTGGTGACACACGAGATTTCCTTTGCAACAGCACCATTTGTAGTTTGTCTTTTGCTCTCTCAGACTTTGCCATTACAAATCTGGTTTGTAACAATAGGGACAGTTCCTCTAATCAGAGGTGTGCTCAGCGCCTCTCTCATCCTCAGGTAGCTTTGATGTCACACTAATAGAAAGAACAAACCAACACAATCCAGCTTGCATAAGCTTTTGATCTTTGCTTTCATCAGCCTTTCTGTTTTCAGCTCCCTGATAAAAGAAAATAGCTATGTGTAAAAATGAAGTGTACTTTGACTATGTCGACTGGTGTTAATATTAGTGATTCCTTCCATTATCCAATATGAGTAGTTTCAAACAATGCTGGAGATTTCTAACCATACACGCATCAGAAATCCCAAGCCTTCTTTTTGCAGATACATGATAAACATAGCACTATTTAGTTGGACTCTTTTGAATTCTCTTAAGCAACTTTTATGTTTGCTTCCTCTACAGCTGAAAACCAATACCTGGTGGCAATAAAAAACCAAATTGATTTTTATATATAAAGTTATGTGCCAGATGGTGTTTACTACTAGTTTTTGAAGAACAGCTTTTAAAACCTTAACTTCAAGTGGTTCCTAACCAATGCTCCAAGGGCTTCAGCTTTCTATGAAGCGTTTCCTGGTGGTCACCTGGTTTCTAACTGGAAGGTGGTACCAAAAGGTAACAAATGCGTTCAGTAGATGATTGTGTTCTCTCCTCTGGGGAACAGCACAGAGATGTTACATGGGTGTGGCTGGAGAGAAAGATCCAAGAACAGGATTTAGCAAGGTAGGTGCCCCCAGTGCAAGCTCTCAACAAGCCAGTGCCGTTTCTCAGTGGCCTAAGGAATATGTTGCCGTATTACAATTGTGCCTCTTGAACTTTGGGAGGTTGTTTGGGCTCTCCAAGCTACAAAAACTGCTATTTTGAAAAGTCAAGCAGGTATTTCATATGATGTAGCCCACATCATCTACCGTCATCTCCTTTGATGAAAGTAATTTTCTTCCAAAGGAGTTTGTTTTTTCCAAGAGTTTCTGAAAACATGGGGGTGAAAGCAATAAAGAATAAATGAACAAATACGCCCCTCACCAGAACACAGTATATTGCTCAGGAACTGCTCGGGGCACATGGTGGTACTGTAATTCCGACCGATCAGTGATGATTCACACAACATCCGCTTAACGAAACAGCACAGGTCAACCTGGCTTGTGCCAGCACCTCCTCAAATTCCTCACAGATGGCATGATGGCTTCATCGTTATGATCAGCCTTTTCCATTAGAAATAAACATTATGGCTTAACAGTCAGTTAATCCTTTTTTTACTGATCCCAGAATTCTGCTGTAGCCTCTTTGTAGGATCTTTCTGCTTATTAAAGGAAGCTGCAGATTTCTGTTACGTGCCAACAGCCATCAGTGGGGATCGATGAATCTTCACGGATAAATCAAATAAGAACATCCTGAACCAACTCACCAGCTCCCCATGAAGCAATTACGGTGTGATCAGTCTCAGAAACCATATTGGAATTCTTGCAATGAAAGGCTAGAGCATGTGGGCTTTTTTTCTTCTCTCAAGCTCTTTGATGGTTGAGTTCTTTTTTACTGGGTGAAGCAATAAACCTATTTTACAGTTCTGTCAGCTTCACTGCAACAGGTTGCAGTCTGTAAGGAAAGAGCTGTGAAAGTGGCTGGCAGATATAACAGATCTCTCCTTTATGCACAGTGCGACATATTCATTTCAGATCTGGAGGCCTTGGTGAGCAGGACACCCTACTTAGACATGTCATGGTTTGGGAAAGAGCAGAGAGTGAAAGGGAAGAAAAAGGCGTATCTTGACTGGTGCTAGAGCTGCCCTGTCATGCAGCTCAGAGTGGTCCACTGAGCTGGAGGCAACCCCAGCTATTCCCCACTGCTTTGGGGTGTGAGTTAATGTTTGCTGCCCTTTTAGCCTAGTGCCAAGTTTCTAAGATCCAAACTGTCAAAGAGATAACTCCCCAAGGAGTTATGTAGGGGCTGGCCCCAGTGCAAGAGATTAGAGTTCCCTGGTCCTCTCATGTTCAAGGAGGAGATAGATGTGCCTCAGAAAAAGGCTTGTTGTATTCCTGCAGGGGATAATAATTTTGTGCAGGGAGGAAGAGAAGACCCTTTTCTTCATTTTGTTATTGTCTGCAGCAGGGAAAAGCCAATGAGAAGCAAGAGGATTAGAAAAGTCTCACCTTCTCCTCTTTCAGCTTCCTCAGCAGAGCAGCAGGGCACAGCACATATGATCCTTACTGCTCCATGCAGAATGTCTTAGATCTCAGCAGAAACTACCAAACTTCTCCCCAACTTAGGACTGAGCTGGCATTTTCATTGTCCCACAAGGAGTCCTGCCACGGCTGGCACAGCTGTGATTGCCATGGCAGCTCCGATGCCAAGGGGAGATGACAGCTTGTAAATTTGGATGCTGTGGCAGGGTACCTCTAGGAAGCCTACATGACTGCTGTCTTGCTCCAGGGATTAAGAGAGTTTTGCTACCAGGCCTGCTTGTGTTTTACTGAGTATTTAAGATGTTTTCCCAGTGATGATCAAAACAAATCTTTGCTCTCTGTACAGTATTTGTCAGGATGGCATATTCTCTAAAGGAATTGCTTTTGCTCATATTTGTCATTCTTTTTGATTGCTACAATATTGCACAATGTAGGAAACAATAATATGAAGCTCCAGTATAGCTCTTTCCATACAAAGCCCATGAAAGGATCCTTTATAGTATATGAATATTGCTAAAGAGCTTTGCTAAGCCATTTCCCTGTTAAAAATACCATGAAATCAGATCTTAGCTTTTTCCACTTTGCAAATGTGGAAACTGCTAATGCTGTTCCTGTCTACCCTGGGTGACTCATGCACTGCTGGCGTCACGCTTCAAAGCGGTGGCTCAGCCCTGCAGTCAGTGCGTGCAGCCCAGCTGCATACCTGTCACCTCCGATTGACCACCACTGGCTCCATCGCATGTGCAGACTCTCGTCATAAGTACCACTGTCACCCATAGCCTCTGCTCTGGGGCTGGGGCCCAGGCTAGACCCCAGCCTCTGCCCTGCTCCTGTGCTGCCTGTGGGGAGAGCTGGGTAGGACTGTTTTCTTCCCCTTTCTTCACAAAGCAGCAGTTAGGACTGCATTGCTCAGAGAGGATCAGATCTTGCTCCAAGTCATCTTTTAAATCAGCAAACCTTTCCTTACCATTCACTGGCCCTAATTTAATTCTATGCCTTCCTAAGCTCCCTGCCTGCTTTTACTGCAGCCTCTTTGCACAGGTACACTTTGGGGCTGTATGTTGTTCTCCTCCTCTGTCCTTCTCAAGGAATATAAAGTTTAAAAGGCTTCTTGACTCTAGAGTCATGAGCCCACAGGTCCTGTGAAGACACTGTCAGTGCTTCAGAATGGTCCTTGAGGCACTTCCGTGGGACCTTTAATCTTGCTTCTAATCTTTGTGCCAGAGGACTGACAAAGGCTGAGACGGTATGACATCCCATGATGCTCAAGGATCTGGTTTTTGCAGGAAAAATCTCTCAGTGGATAATGTGAATTTACAGCCAGTTAATGCTGTTACAACAGCACCAACAAGTTCAAGGAATCTACAACAAGATGTGTAGCCAGGAGTGACCACATTTGGGGATGCTTCCTGCTTTCAGTTGGTAGCTGAAGTGCATGGTTCAGATTGCAGAGGGGTTCCCTGCACAGAAGCAGCCTGTGTGGAGGGATGTAGTGCTGCTGTGCTTTGTGTGGCTGTCTCAAGAGCTCCAGGATGACTGGAAAAGCCCTACACCACGATATCACTAGAGTCAGAGGGTGCCCAGTACCTCAGTTTTACCACTTAGTTTGAGTACTGATGCAGGAAGACATTTCATTAGCTTCTCTGATCATCTACAGTATTTAGGTAGGATTTCATTCTCATCCCTCAGGTACTTCAGAATGTCCTACACACACAATCAAATCATTTGAGCTTTACTAGGAAAGAAGATTGGATTAGTGGCTGAACAAGCCAGATCAGGTTATATGTTTCTTATGCAGTTTCATTTTTTTCCTACTACCACAGGGATACATATAAATTATCATATATATAAAACCACCAGCATTTGCCATATGGGGAGATCTTGTTGCAAGGGACACACATTTCTTAAGTGTAAACATTTTTCTTTGGGATCGGATAAGGGAATCAGAGGTGAAAGGCACACACAGAGCTTGTCTTTTCATCTGATAGGACAGTCAGGAAATAGCATTTTTCCGAGCTCCCCAGCGGTCTTTCAATGACCAATTACTGCTTGATTCCATTTAGCCCAGCTTCAACTGGTCTGAAGAGACTCTATTTACAAGTGCCCTGAGATCAGCTCAAGTTGCTCCAGACTTCAGTGTGCTGACGTGGGAGGAGATAAACAGAAGTAATTTGCTGATTCACCGTAACCATTTTCATAAAATATGAGTCAGGATTTTTTCTTTCATGTAATGATGAAATTAGGTTAGCATGCTTTGCTGAGCACTTAGCCCTTCTATGTGTGTTCTCAGTAGCATCTACTGTTCCTGTGCTGTATTTTTGGAAGTAGAACCAGATCTTTGAGGACACATCTTGTCCTGTTTTCTTTGGCTTCTCAGTAAACTGACATTCACCACCCCATGTCTTGAATTAGAAGCCTCTTCTCCACTCCATTATGTAGTCATGATAATCAAGTGGAATTTTGGCAACCTCTCACCTGTTGGACTATTAAATCGCCATTTAAATTCCATGCTTATGTGAGCTTCTCCAAAACTGGAGCAAAGTTTGCTGAATGTCCAAGGATCCACCTCAAATTGCAGAGCAGGGAGACTTCTCTTTCCTCAGATTGCTCATTCATCTTGGAGCAGGATCTTTGTCGCATCCCCTTCACATGGGACCTCGCACATGCATTACCTGTCAGTGTGTCTCTGTCAGTGCATCTGCAAACCTTCTTCTCCTTATGATTCTGATGGTGCCTTTCTAGTTTCTTACAATTAAAGAAGCTATTCCAAATTGAAGTAGTTATGGTAGAAAATGAGATCAGCATTTAAACAGATTTCCTGAGGAAATGTTTTAATGGTTACTTTTATAGCTTATTTTGTGCTTTTTAACTTTTTCCTCTCTGGCCAAAGGTCAAGAAATTTTTTCATACAGACCAGAGCTTGAGCATCAGCACAGGAAAAAAGCTAATTCTGACTAATCTCATGTGTTTGATTGTTTTGATTCATTTTCATTCTGAGCACCAATGGCAGAAGAAAAGGTGAATTGCATTCTGTCTCCAGACAGACCTTTTTGGGTGAATGAAAACGTTCTGCGCTTCTAGGTTCAGGCAATACATAAACTTCACATTAAAGAATAAAACTCCATAAAGCTCAGCAGGAGCTATAAAAGCTCTGACCTCAGTGGACTTTTCTCCTTCCACTTCCTCTAAGAGACATTTGCATATCAGGTAGTTCTCAGTACTTTTACTCAGGTGAGATCCAATTTTCCTGCTATGCCTAACATTGAAAAACCAGGCAGAGACACAACAAATTCCTTCTGAAACCTGTCTGAGCTCTCAGTCCATAGTGCCTGGTGGTGAGCAGAAGAGCTTACCATGCCCTGACAGTCATGTGTGTGATCTGCTGGGTTCACCCTGGCAGGCTGGAAAGGAGTATTTCTTATAGCTGTGTTTCTCCTTTTGTGTGTGTGTGTGTAAAAGTGAACACCCAGTTAACCCGGAAAGTGCACTTCCCCTCTCCATGTTGTCTCAGAACCATGCATTTAAAATTAAGGCCATGAGGATTTTTTTCTTTGTGTTCTCAGATGATTTCCTTTGAGACAGAATATGCATCATTCGTGACATGAAATTTTGGAGGCTTGGAAGGAAAATGTAATCCTGCGATGGAAATTTCCAACAGTAAAGATTATTTTCTTCCACCTCGCTGAACTGCAGAGCGGAGAGCCAAATGTGCAGGGTATCTCAGATCTGATACATGTGAGAATTGAGAAAGTGTAGATCAGGATCTGACCTTTACAGTTTCCAGCCTGGTAATCTTCAACATTTTGCAACTTTCTTTATTGCTATCACAGTCTGCACTTGTTCTGCACATCCAAATCCCTGTGAAATTTGATAAAATCTGAAAGTAGGGCTGGACCACATCATCTCAGGTGAGGATTAAGGTGCTCTTATTCTAGAAAAACATGACCTTGCATTTGGTTGTCCACCACGTGCTATGGACTTGGAGCTTTGCATTCATAAAACCCAATAAAGGGCACAGTTCCAAGCTTCTGTGAGAAATCGGCTGTGCTTCTAAGATTTTATTCAGCAAGAAATCAGTGCTGTGTGTCACTGGTCAAAAGATGACTAAGCTTTGGTTATAAGTGATATAAATGATAAAGATTTACAGCTACATTATCCCACTTTTGACTCCTATTGAGTACTACCTTACTTCTTAACCTGTGAATTAGAGATAAGTGAATCTTTAAAGTAGGTGTTTGCTCAAAAGCTTTGCTGATGAGAAATGTATTTATGTATATGCTAAATGCTTTCTTGAATTAGGGCCAAAGTAGGAGGAGGGGGCAAGAATCCAGGTTTTAGAGAGTGTTTCTTGTACATCACATTGGCAGAGGAGACGTGGTCTCCAGGGTTACCTTTAAAATCTTCATTTCCAAAACAAACACACTGCTGTGGGTGAAATCCCAGCTTTACTGAACTGAGCAGCAAGAGCCTAGCAAGCTCAGTGGCCCCAGGATGCCATCATACAGACATCCTTCTTCTTCATTCAGGCTCCTGCCACTTTTCTACTTACTGAAGAACAGATTACTGCCAGCCCTGTGACCGTGTCTCTGGCCTTCCTGCCTGTGGTCATTCACAGCAGCCTGGTGACATCACGATGGCACAGATATACATCCGCCTCCCTAAAAATACACCAAGAGCTAAAGGCACAATTCCAAGAAAATCCTGCTCTCCCTGCCTGACATTAAATTAGGTTTATCAGCCATCGAACGTAAGATTTTCTCTGTACATGAAACGCTGTTCCCTTACCCATTTGTGCCATGGTGCTGTTAGAAAAAAAACAGAAGAGAGAGATGTAGCTTTTGCATAGTAAATCACTGCTTTGAAAGTGCAGTCGAACCATTAACTAATTAATTTGCCCAATTAATCACTCAATAGCTACGTACAATGGTTGGGCAGAGCTGTGGGCTTCATCTTGGCACAGGACAAGTGTGCACACTCCCACGCTGTCCATCTCTCCAGCAGCAGGCTGCTTGTTCAGGGTGCTAACCCAGAACCAGACAACTGGAAAATACAGTTATTGTAGCTGAGATGGGTTTGTGGTGGGAGTTTGTGAGGGTTTGCAAGTTACAGGAGTTTCATCACTCTATTTTGACAACTAGGAATATAAATTAATAATAAATAATAAAGAAAAGAAATAATAAACTAGTATAGTAATATAAATGAATTTAAAAATAAGTATTTTTCACAACTAGAAATATAAAATAATTTAAACTGCCTCGGTGTCTATGACATAAAATGAAGTCAGCTCATGAGTGGGATTCTTTAATTGTGAAGTGCTTTGTGATTGCTGCAATTGCTCTATCACAAGATTCATAAAATTCCTCTCAGGCGGAAAGAGGTACTGAAGATGGTTTTAAGGGCCCTAAAGAATAACAGCTGTTTGGGGGATTTTTATGTCTAACAAGGATTGTATTTTGTGGCTGTGGATTCTTTTGACATAAAAGGTTAAAATCTTGCTTTGGCACAGTACCCAAGAGATGGCCTAGAAGTGTCTGGGTGATGTAAGCTGAAGTACAGACACAGCTATTTAAGGTTATTATGTATATTTGCCTATGATAAAATGCAGCTTAAAATTTTTTCATAACCTTTTTTTCCCAAGGTATGCTTATTAGTATGAGTCGCCCTAGTACTAAATCCTCTCTTTAAAAAACCAATCAGAGTGGCTTACCCATTCCTCTTAGTTTCTCAGAATGGAAAGGTAACTTATATCTCATTTTAGTTCTATGTAGTGGCAAAAGCAAACTCAGACACTGCACAACAGCAACTGTGAGCTATTTAGTATTACAGTGGAATGGAAATGACCAAGACTGGCACAAATGCCATAACCTCATCCCATGCAGGGTTCTGTTCCATCCTGGCAGTTAAGTAATTGATCAAAGATAATAAAGTTCAGAAGCTCACATCTGGAAAGCCTGTTTTTCTAAATTTGACATTTAAAACTAGAGTCTGTGACATCACGTAAAGAAGCATATGGAATGTGTCTCCTAGCAAGGTTTGTTGCAGGGAGATCCTGGTCCACCAGCTGGCGGCCATACAGCAGCCAAGCACCTCTCCTCTGAAGGTCAGGCAGAATCTGGGGGTTTGAGTGACCAAACTGCAGGTGCTGGTGCTCACATCACTGACTTCTTGCATGAGAAATCATGCTAAATCATCATAGAATCATAGAATCACAGCCTGGTTTGGATTGGAAGGGACCTTAAAGCTCACCAACTTCCAACCCCTGCCGCGCGCAGGGACACCTTCCACTAGAGCAGCTTGCTCCAAGCCCCTGTGTCCAACCTGGCCTTGAACACTGCCACGGATGGGGCAGCCACAGCTTCTCTGGGCACCCTGTGCCAGGGCCTCACCACCCTCACAGGGAAGAGCTTCTGCCCAAGAGCTCATCTAAATCTACCCTAATGTCTAATTTAAATCACCTTAATCCTTCTGTTCGCATACCTGAAACATCGTATTTCCTTGCTTAGATTCCCTTGTCCACTTTATGTCCTCTTGCTGTGCATCTATCTGGTATCTATCTATCTATATGTATAGCACAGTATGCATTGATGTCTCTCACGTATAACCAGGCGAGGGTCTGATCTCGGCCGAGGCTTCCTAGTGCTCCTGTAATAGAAATAACGAGGCCAAAGCCACAGCCTGTTCTCGCGGGCAGGGCTGTGAAACTGAACGCGTTTTGTTCCGACGTCCTAGGGGTTAACGAGCCGAGAAGCGGCTCAGCAGAGGATGAAACCTCCTGTCCCTGGCGAACGGGACCTTCCTCCCACAGGCGCTGTGTTGGCGGGACCTTCACCGTCCTTTCTCAGCCCTTCGCCTTGGGAAGTTGCAGGTGGTGAAGGGCGAGGCCCTCAGGGGTCTGCATCCCGCTCGGTCGTGGTAGCGAAAAGCCGGCCGTGAAGTGGAGGTGACCCCATAGGTACGGAGACACCGCCGAAGCCCGCTCGGTACAGCGGTCCCGCTTCCCTGCAGCAACGCCGGTGTCTCGGGCCTTCCCGGCAGCGGCTCTCTGGGCGGGTGGAGGCCTGCGGGGAGCGGCAGAGCAGGGAGCGCCGCCGAGGCGGCCTCGCACGCCGTGGGCGCCGGGGTCTCCCCGAGGCGGGGCCGCCTCAGGCGGCGGCGCTCGGCCTCCCCCGCCAGGCGGCGGGCGGGAGCGCGGGCGGGAGGCGGGAGCCCCGTTAGCGGCGGCGGCGGCGGCCCCGCCTCGGGCTGTGACGCGCGTTGCCATGGCCACTGCTTTACGCTACAGGGTCTGGCGGGGGCGGCGGGAGGGGCGGGCGCTTCAGCACCAGGCGGCCGCGGACAGCAGCACCGGCGGCGGCGGCTGCTCTCCCGGGCGGGAGCCTGCGGCGGAGGAGCCCCCCCACGCGCGGTGAGTGTCCCACGCAGCCCCTAAGGGGTCCCCCCGGCCCGGCCCGGGCGTCGGCGTGCCCGGCGTGCAGCGGCCGCCGGGGGTGCCCTGGCAGAGCGGGCCGGGTGCTCGGCGGGACCTGCTGCCGGAGCAGTGCGAGTCCCAGCGCGCCCGGGTGCGCAGGACGCCGCGGTGCGGGGCGGGTGTTGTAGCGAACCGGCCGCTCCGCGCCGGGCTTAGTTGTAAAACTTCGCGGGACCCGCGGTGGTTGCCTCGGGTCTGGCCTTTCGTGTCCCTTGGCAAGGCATCTTCCGTAGAAACTTTACCGACCCGTAAAATGAGCGGCTTGGCAAACTGGCTGTGCCGGGATGTGTGTGTGTGTGTGTGTCTCTGTCTTACTACGGGCATTCATTTGCATGAATCCTGACAACTTACTGAATTTAGGCAATACCACCCTCACCGAGTTAATAGCAGGTGTAGCAGAAGTGTGGTATTTACTGCTGGCTGTCCAATTAGATACTGGAAGCTTGATCATCCCACCTGGACTGTATAAAGTAGCCCTTAGTATCTCAGGCCTTTCTCAGGTACTCAGAAAGGGCCACTCGTGTTCCCAGGGAGGTAACAGCCAGCCAGCCAGCCAGCTGGGATTCACTGTCTTAAACTATTTGGAGCTGCTCTTCAAACGTGTGCAAAGCAGAACTGGTTCCCAGCATCTCAGGGCCAGTTCTCTGTGTCTTCCCAGCCAGGAAATCACTCTCCTGTGCTCGCTGCCTTCTCCCGTCCACAAGCAGATCTCATTGTTACATCTGTTCAGCTGCTGCAAATCTCTAACTGTGTATATTATTTCATCAAAAAGAGCATGGTTGACTGCGCAGGTACGCACATTGTCTTCCACGTGCTGCTTTAACGGTGATAGTTTGTTCATGGGTCTCATAAAAAGCGATGAGGTAGGTAGGAATGGTGATGTGGATCAGTGTTTAAAGCCAAGGAATGAATAATAAATGAAAGTGGATCAAGAGCAGGTACTCTCCCATACTTTATGCTTTTGTGTTCTCCTTAAACAATGGAGTCAGATGTGACTTGTGTATCTCCCATTCGGAAACATAGAAACAACCTCCTTGTTCTGTCATCCCTCTGTGTGCTGTGGCTGCAGCGCCCAGGAGTAAGGAACAAGGGCTTGATGTATGGAGGGAAGAACAGCAGGGTCTGTTTTATACTGCCTGCTCTGTTATGCCTTAGACCTCCTGCACTCCCACAGCGTGATTCAAGCAGAACAGTAATAATTCCTGTAATTTGCTGTTGATGCAGTCCTTTGACCTCGTGGCAGTGTTACCTGCACACAATCCCCACTCAGCTATGCATTAGAAGCATAACTTTACAGTAAATTTAGTTTTGTTGCCTCATTAGGCATCAGGCATACAGCACTCTAGTACGGACTATGTGCTCTGTAATGTTTCAGCTACCAGAAAGAGAGAAGTCTAACATTGACCCTGTCAAGTAAAGGCCTGAACTTAAATTCCTGCCCCAGAGAGCTTATCAACAGCTCCTGCTCAAGTTCAGCAGTAACTGCTGACGCAGTAGAGTCTGATAATTTATGAATCTGCTATAAATCAGGGAGAGATAAGTGGACCAAGTTCCTTGAGAGCTCACATTGAAATCACATTGAGATGGAGTTATTTCAGAGAGTAAATTAAGTAACATTTATTCTGGCAGTGGAAATTCATTCATTAATCACCACTGCTTGAAGGAATGAAATTTTACCTGTATTTTCACAATGCTCCTAATCTGGATTGGTTTCATGGCCTTTGTAGTTCTTGGCTCTGATATCAGACTCTGTTCTGAACTCTTAAGTCTGGGACTGCTGGGATGGAATCAGGGCTCGTCACTTCCAAGACAGGTTTGGTTGGTGCCATCATCCCTGCTTGGCCATGGCAGGGTGTGAAAGTGTCAGCAGCTCGTGCTCTGCTTTGCCTCTTTCATTCATGTTCAGCAGCCCTGGGTGGATCACCCTAAGGTTATTTATGGTGTTTGTTGAATTCCCAGTAGCTTGATAGTCATCTGCGTATGGGGATAGAAATTGTCTTATGGATCTAAGGCATATATACGTCTTACATGTCCGCATTCAGCTCCCACTGATTGTAATGGATGAAGCTCAATGGAACAGTTACAGGACTTGTAGGCATACTCCACAGCCAATTTCACCATCAAACTATAGGTAACATGGAGTGAGGGAAGGTCCACACAGAGTGGAAGTGAGTGCAGGATTTATTGTACTAAAGTCAGATGCTCAAATATGCTTGTACCAGGCCACTTCTGCTCCCACTTGCACCAGAGCAACGTCTGATGAGAGAACTAAGTTTATGCCATTTGTTTTCAAACATAAAAAGTTGTCTATTGAAAGTGAGTCTGGCTTTTCCCCTTTGCCACCACGACCTTCATGCAAAAATAATTGTTCAAAGCACCAGTTGAGAATCTAAGTTATCACAGGGAATCAGCAACGTATCTGTTGTCTACTGCTATACAGAATTGAAGTGCAATTCTGCTATGCAGAATTGGAGTACATAAAGGGAGAACATAGCTATATGAAAATGGCTTCTTCATACTGCAGAATTGCTCACAGATAAACCATTATTTCATTGGGTTCTTTTTTTTCCTAGCCAAGATATTTTTGTATTCCTGAAAACTGTTTCTTTCAGTACGTATGAACAAAAAGAGTGGTTTTCCTCCATAAAACACTAGGAACTGGTACAGCAGATGTCAGTTTATGTCAACATCAGCTGATTTTCTTCTCCGTTACTCTTTCTGCTGGATCTTTGCTTATCTAGCAGGTCCTGTCTTCTTGACATCTGATGTCACATTGGATGTTTTTTCACATTCAGTGATAGAAAGCTTGACTCAGTCTTTCTCAAGAATTGGTGTTGTCTTCTGCATGATGGATATTATGCATTATTGATAGTGATGGAAAAGTCACAGATACACACGTCTTTGCTGCAGGGCCTTAACCTTTCTCTTTGGTTTATCACAGCTTTAACTTCTCTCTGCATTTTAGTAATTATATCAGCACAGACATTTCATGCTGCCTTCACCACAGAAGAGTAGTGATACCCTAGCCCTGCAGCCATAATCCTTTTTTTCTGATGTAGTTTGAGTGGAGTTATGCTGGTTTTTACTTTATCACAAATACATTTCTGTTATCAGCTATTTTCTAGGGGAACCCTTGCTCTTACAGATGCAGAATTAAGAATAAACTCTTGGACAGCAAGTACTTTGAAGTTAAGTCATATGGTTTTCCCCCTCACTTTTACAATGTAAACCTGAAAAACTAGTGTTCAAAGGAAATCCCACTATTCTATTGTGTAGTCAGAGAGTAACTTTCTAAGTATGGGAATTAATTAATAAAAAGATGAATTATATGTTAACATGGTAAACACAAATAGCATCATAAACAGACTGTGCAAGACACAGTAATTTTTTGACTAGGGGTTCCAGCGTGCCCTGTCACCAGTTCCGTGAGACATGTTTCTATGGAGGTTGCCAGCAAAGCCTGGTCCAGGACACAGAAGGCTTTTCCAACTCAATTTAAACTCACCACTTGCTGCAGCAGTCACAAAGAGCCTTTATTCAGAGGCATCCTACACTGCTTAACAAATAAACCAGACTTCATGTCTTCTTGCATAAAATGAAAATACTTCTGGAGTGAAACAGGGTAATTGCTTAATAGCAAATACTTTTATAAAATATGCAGGGCAGAGCAGGAGTGATGCAGAGAGGGTTTTATGGAACATGCATGCGTTTGTCTTCAGCTTTTTGGCTCACCCCAAGGAAAACTCTCCAAATCCATTGTACTGCTGTATGTACTATCAAAATCTACCCTCAATACTTCGAAGACTAGGTGCTAATTCAGAAGAGGTAAAAATACCCACCATTGCATTGACTGAATGAACTAAATGCAGCTTCCAGCAAGGAAGGTACAGTATTTTTTGTAAAGATCAGTAAAAAAATGAGAAATTCAGTCAATTTACTGTGTGTATTGAAACCCTTCCAAACCAGACAGAACAGCAAACCTGGCAGTACCCTCTGATGCTTGCATGACCAAGGCCGTCCCACAAGACAGGTTCTTGGAAATGTTCTGCCACTGGGTCTCCCTTGATGTAGATGAGGGGAGAAAGCATCTGTAGAGTTCCTGAGGAGAGCATTGACTTTGTAATACCCTCTATCCCCTGAAAACAGCCCAGAATTAGGACTGCGATGGCACACTGCATGGCTCATCCCTCTTTTTCTGGCATTTGAAGAGGAGAGATAATTATGAAGATGGTTAATAGATGGAAAAGGAGGATTGTTTCATTCTTTACCTTGCATGCTTTTGCTGCAGTTTAGTCATAATAATGAGAGTTTTTGATAAGTGAGCTTGGTGTTGAGTCACTGGTATCTTGAGTGAGTAAATAGATTTTGGTATTAGCCTGAGGAGCTAAGCAGAGCAATCATGCGCTGCTGTTGGAAGCTGGCAGGCAGAAATGGGGAGGCAAGCATCTCTGGAGGTGGGAGAGGATCCTTGACTCTCTTGCTGACTTGGGGGAATTACGTTGAAATGCCCTGGGTCAGCTGCTGAGGTGTCTGAGCAACCTCCATGCTTGCTGGAGCCCATGGGAGATGTAGGCACCCAAAAGATTTGAGTGTCAACATGCCTTAT
This sequence comes from Psittacus erithacus, assembly GCA_009867235.2. Taxonomy (NCBI): domain Eukaryota; kingdom Metazoa; phylum Chordata; class Aves; order Psittaciformes; family Psittacidae; genus Psittacus; species Psittacus erithacus. Next base: position 16,191 of record WYDI02011597.1, read on the forward strand.
GGTGGCTCCTGGAAGTGGGGACATCCAAAAGCAGTGTCAGACTGGGAATGTGCTCTCAAGCTATATTTGTGTCACAGCATGTTGGAGGGGAAATCCGCTGCGAGGAGCCATGTGTTGTCTCCTAGTCCCTGCTGGTTCTCATTATAGTCCTTTGCTCGCTATGCACAGAGACACAAAGGTAAAAGACTTTGAAATGGGTTTGTTGGTGCGTAACATCACACTTCACATTTCAAACTCAGGAATAAGAAAATATTATCTTTGAGGTACAAGGTAATTGTTGACACTGTCATTTTTATTTTTGTTTTTACTGCAGTTAGAAAAATCCTGGAAACCACGAGTACAGAGTAATGAAATGATGCACTTTTTCCTGTAATGGTGGAAGACAATAAAAGGCACCCATTGAGAATAATGTCTCAACAGCCAAAGCACTTCATCAATCTCAGCTGCTGCTTCTATGAACATATTGTATAATAATGGGTGTTCTTGTACAAAAAAAAAGTATAAAGGTCTCTTTCAACTTCCCCTCAATATCACCGGGGGAAGCCATTAATTCTGCTTTAGTGTTACTCTATTCTATCACGATGATATGTCCATTTATGGATATCATATATTTGTTAAACCTTCCACCCTCACACAGAAAGAAATAACAATAGTTCATTGTTAAAAAGTTTAAAAAGTTCATTACTTTTAAAAGTAACTGATCACATGTTTTCTGGCTTTTCCTCCAGGAGGCCAGACTCCATGCTGAGACTCTTTTTATCTATGCAATCCAGACCCTATTTCCTTGCTGTTGAAGATGTGACTGGCTAACCAGAGCTCAGCCCTGGCCAGGCTTAACTCTATATTCTCAGCTGCAGATATGAGCTATCACTGCACAGATCTGGGGAACATGTCAGGGAACATGCATCTATTCAATTAGTGGACCATCATGAGTTGGAAAGCAAATGAAAGCTAAGGACAGGTCTTGGCACAGCAAACAAGCCCTCACAAAGTGAGGAAAGCAAGTACTGGGCTTCTGGCAGCAGTAGAACAACATATTTAGTGACAAAAGTGATAAAAGTCTGACTGCTGTAGCATGGAGGAAAAATCTATAACATTCCTAATATAATGGATAATACAGCCCATACTTCCTTGGGCTATAATTTCAGCTTTTCCTGCAGATCATGCATATATTTACGCCCAAATCATACTTGCAAAGTCATCTTTACTCAGAGGCTTATATACTTCCAGCATGAAAGTTGAGACTGTGGAACACAGTGCAGCAGCAGGGAGTAAATTCACATGTAAATCATACCATACAGTAGACAGGGCCCTACTCAGGATAGCGGAGGAACATTGTGTAGCTGTTGTGAACTTTGTAGCATGGAGTGCTGGAATTCGCATCTTTGAAGGAAAGCCTAAAGAAAGGCTACTGAGCTGAACCTGAAATTTCAGCTGGTGGAACTTTAAGACGTAGGCTGCCCACTTCTTTGAAATGAGAAAATATATTAACAAATGCCTTTCCGATAGCATAAAAGTGTTTACAAAACCAGTTGTAATTCCTGCATAGCCATTCAGTGGGCCATTCAGTTCAAATTCCAGCAATGGGCTGAATCCTGGGCTTCCCATAAATGAACCAACCAACCTTGTCCACCAGGAAACAAGACCTTTCTGTCTTCTTCATGCATTTTTAGAAAGAATATGAAGCCACTACAAGATTCCTAATATTTAATTTTGCAGAGTTATTATTTTTTGTTGCTTTATGATTCCACTATGTCCCTTCAAATGTGCATGTCTATTAATTCCTTTTCAAAATCCCATACAGAAAATAGCAGGTTTATTAGCACCCTTGCAAAAGATGAAGTCTGACCTGAAACCCAGACTCTTTATAAGCACATCCGTGCCTTTCCATTGCTTTTACCTTATCATTGCCAACTCAAAAGTCTATTGTTATGACTGCAGGACTGCCACGATGTAACGCCTGATTTGTTATGTACAGCAGGTGACTGGTAGTTAACATTTGTCTCAAAATGAATGCTACTCTCTGATGGTTTTTTTTTTGCTGCAGCTTTCCATGGGCGGTTCTTGGTTTTGTCAGTGACAAGATGACAATCCATATTTCTACCAAAGGATCCAGTGAGTCATCCTATTAACTCCACTGAAATACATGCTTGCCAATCGTTCTGCCACTGTAAGTCTGTGAGATTTTGCATTGTCTCTGGAGACATTGTTCAGAGTTAGTCCATAGTATGCATTCAGTAGTACAAATAATCCTTTTTCCTAAAGCAGTAACTTCTCAGTGATGACCACAGCACTGAACAGACCCTATTTCCCCATATATCATACATCTTTCTTTTTTCTTTTTCTTTTTTTTTTTTTTTTTAAGTTATTGAAGTATTTTAGAGCAAATGAGAAGACTGTGCCGCATACCACGCTGTTTCCAAGGGCTCGGTTTGTTTGTACCAAAAGGGTGTATAAGGAGGAACTTTGTGTGTTGTGGGAACTGATACAAAGTCATAATATAGGCCTTGAAAATGTTGCCTTGTGAGGGAATCCACGTGCAGCTAAGAATGAGTGTGCTGTGAGTCATGGTGGAAAAATTCGATGTCCAAAAATCCCCAGATCTCCAGGATGACATAAAGTGGATTATATATTCGTACTGGTTGCCCAGATTAAACTCAGTTACATTGTCCCTCCTGAGAACTCCCAACTCATTGAAGCAAGACCCTGTAACATTCCAGTAAAGGTGTAGGCTACTCAGTTACTTTAACCAGCTTTTTGCTATAAGAGAACACATCTGCCCTTGGGTTGTACTGTTTCGCAAGTTTCCATGTGAGAGAAGGGGCAGTGCAGGCTGGTACATGACTCTATTGCTTTTCCTCATCCTTGAGTCAGGCTGGAGAAAAGGTAGGACTCACTTTTGTTGATAAAATTCTCTCCTTTTAAGCTTACTTGTTCTGCCCATGAAGGTGATATTCTGTGGCATAGTTCAAGCAAGCTGCTTTCTGCTTAAATGTATTTTGCACACCATGCAACCTCACCTCATAGGAGAAGAGCATATGGCCTTGAGTTATTATTTGTTATTTCAGGGTGACTAGATGGTAGCTGTACCGAAAACTTATGGCAACTCATGCGTGATCTCACGATAACAGGATAAATAGACAGTATCTTCACTGCATGCATTAACATTAATGGGACCTCATGGAAAATACTGTCAAACCAGTTTAAATATGTCCCTGTTTAGGATACACCAGATGCTTTACTGCTTCTGTGTGTCTCATGCACATTTAAATTATGGCTGGGACTCCTTCCACGTTTGACGTCCTTACCTTCAGAGCTTATGCCAGCTGCTGTCCTTAAGTTAGTAAGCATGCAAAAATATCCAGCTTAATAAAGCAATGTATCTTTGAATTAAAATAATGCCTTAGCAAGCTATTATGGAAATCATTAGTGGTGCATATAATGTGTATGCAGAAAAATCAATATAGAGATCTGAGGGGAGATTTTCAGTAGTTTGAGCATCTCTGGGATGACTTCAAAAAGCAAGGCTACCACAGCAGCTGACAAGACATTTTGTTTCATCTGTAAAAGGTCCCTTTGCCACCAATTTCAAGTGCAAAGTAAAGACAATTGGAACATCAAAGTATTCCATATAATTATTATAAAACAGACAGATAGGGGAGCAGATAAAAGCAAAGGGAAGAGAATGGACCTAACATAGCTGCACAAAAACTGTTTCAGATGTTTTCTGCTCGAGAATGCCAGCACACTACAAACAATTTGAAAGTACATTGAAGCAACATTACAGAGTGTATAAAAAGAGAATCTAACCAGTTTATTGGTAAAATATGAGCTAGATTTGTTGAGACTGTTCTTTAGACTGTTAGCATTTGTTTCTATGAAAGTTATGTGGAACTTGAAAGCAACTATTATCATGGCAGATTTTCTTCTTTTGGATGTAAAGCCAGATCTGCTTTTATTTTTTCTGTGAAGCTGGTGTATGGCAGAGTGCTGAGAGGTGGTTAAGTAAATCTTTTAGCATCATTGTAAACCCAAACTCACAGTTGTTTGGTCCAGCCCCTGCTGAAGAAAATGAGAACCTTTGGTTTCAAAATAGAAATAATAAAAATTAGAGAAACTACATTTAGTGATTCCACAAGAACTAAACTTTTTTCCACATTGTGGAAAAGCTGCTTTTCCTCATCACTTCATCTGCCAGAGATTTTAAACTGTGCAGGATTCAAGGTCCATTGCAGTTTATAGTAACATTTTAAATCCCATTTAAAAGAAAAAAAACTAATAAAAATCACTAGGGCAGAGTCTCAATAGTTTAAAAATACTGAAGTAGTGAGGGAAGAATACTCATTTTTTCAATACACAAATCCAAAGGCTATTTATTCCTTTCACTGCCATGGTGCTAGTCTATGCAGCCTTCCATTTACCTGTGTGGTCTTTAAGATAGGAAAATACTGACTGTGAAACACATTAAATACTTTTAGGTATTCATGTGGAAGAAGTGACAGAAACAGAATTGTTTGACAAGGTGCAGCAGGGCAGAGCTAGGGAAGGCTGGGACTGTGGGTGCTGGTGAGTAAAAGCTCCCAAAGTCCATGTTTCATATATGGTTACCCTAAATGGCACAATGCTGCTGCTGCAAAGGGGCAGGGAGATAGAACTGCCTTGGGCTCATCCTCCATTGCAAATATCAGCAGTTTCCAAAGAATAATGATGTTTTCCAACCTATTTTTGCCATTAACCAAACCAACCCAAGCACTTACTTGTGTTCTGTTTTGTATGGCTTCTGTGGTCACATGCAGTGAGTTGCCTTCCCTTCCTCCCTTGATCTGTCTGGTTTTACAGAACACTTTGACTAATTATAGCCTCAATAGTGCTGCTGATTTATTGTAACTGGGACTTACTTGCATTAATAATGATGCCTGATGTTAGCCTGAGCATCTTGGTAAATAAATTTGCTACTGCTCTAAGAAATAAGGTTCCTAATGACTATCAAATTGCCTGGAAATTGTTCTCATTGCCAGAGGAGATTAAGGAAAAGAACAAGGGAAAGTCATTCTAGGAAAGTGCAGGGTAATGTACTGGCTTGTAAACTGGAAGTAAATTACTAAATACTAGATACTAAAAAAAGTTCCTTTAGGTTGACCTAAGTAAATGACTTATATTCTGGACAACTTAATTCCTGCTTTTCCTAGCACATTTTCCTTACATGTCAAAGTTGAAGGCGTTATTTCAACACAGAATTCTTAGTATGTGTCATAGGACATTTCTCAGATACTATTGCTGAGGCTCTGAACTCACAAGGCATCACCATATTCTCCAGGAATCACGCTAGAGAAATGACATTTTGAAATACGACTCTTCAGCGCCAAAGAGAGATTTACTGACATTACCTTTTCCTGTCGTTTTTAAGTCTTAGTATATTGCAATAAAAACATGTAGCAATAAAGGAAGGATTTCTAAGCTTATTTAAGGATACTTCCATCTTCTGACTTTCAAAGAGTGTTTGAAGAGGGTCCCACTGCTAAAAAAGGGGATTGAATTTCAACATTCCCTTCATTAAGCCCTGTCTTTTACATCACAGCATTAACCTCGGAAAGCTCTTTCAGAGTTTTGCAGTATCAGGCAAATCACATAACAACTACTGCCTATACAATTCTGGCAACTAAAAGCTTGCTAGTAGATTGTTAGAGCTGGTCCATCAAAATCTGATGTATCAATAACACAGATGACAAGCATGGCAGCCAAAAAGTTTATATAAAACCCTCTCCCTCGCAGCCATCTCACTCCACCCAGTCTTGTGCTACTTCCAGTATTTACAGTGCCTTTCTGTGACAGCTGTTTTTCACGGTAAACTGAGATGTTGTAAGGGCTACGAAGGATGGGTAGAAGTTTCTTTTCATAGTAATAGTTCATGATAATAAAGGAACAAGGATGAAATCATAAAATAAATAGCTAATGGTAAAGTCAGAGATATGTAAAATAGGCAGTGCTGTGGATGGCAGTTTTTCTCCCTTTCTGTTCAAATGTCAGAACCTCTAAATGCCTGCAAGAGTGTGTGCATTTCTGAGTATGTATGCAAACAGATATATACTTGCTTGTTACATATATGAAATTACATGCTATGTAAACAGTGCCAAGAACTAGTGATTGTGCCAAAGCTGGAGGACTGAATCTGAGACCTTCACAGTGGCAATTCAGCAGCAATTAACCCCCCCCAGCTTTGGTCCTGATTTAGACATCTTTTAAAGTATGTATTTAACTTCAGACATATGGTTGGTTCCATTCTTTGCAATGAGGCCAGAAATGTGCTTGAAGTTACATATGCTCTTGATTAGTTTACTTGTGAGCTGGAACTATAGTAGAATTATGTGAAAAATAGCTCAGTAATATTCCCAAGCCATTTGTCAGCTCACAAGTTACTTGAAATGACTAAAATATTCCAGAACGTGGAATCTGAAGGCAAGGGAAGGAAAATAAATGACAACATACACATGTAGTCACTACTGATTAAGAAACAGCAGCACAGACTTTTTGATAGCGTTGGTACTCACTGTGATTTCACTTTATTCTTGAGCTTTAGCTGAAAAAAAGTGTTTTAGCCATCTGTCTGCAGAAGCATTTCTCGATGTGTCAGTGGTGTGTTTGTAGTGTTGGCAGATACCTGAGAGTCACTTCTTTCTCATCTTGTTTGCGTGCAGAATGAAGGAATACAGTGATCTTCATTTTTGTATTCCTTTTAGGTGCTCAGGTATTTTAAAACAATTGCAATAAATTCTTTGCTGTGTAACAAATAATTTATTGCAATGGTTTTAAAATTATTTTCAGTTTTCCTGAATTGTGTCTGAATTAAGCTTGCACAAACACAGCAGAGCAGTCTCAAAACACATGCGACATTAAAGGGGAAAGCAAAATTATGTTTGTGCAGAAAAAACAAATTCCTGTCAGTAAACAAGTTGTTTCCAGTATCTGTACCTCCATCTATAAACTGTCTAAACATCAGCTTCCCATGGGTTGAGGATATCCACATCTGACTCAGGAGAGCAGAGAAATGCCCCAGTTAACTCTATTGACAGTTAAAGAATATTTGCTCTCTTGAGCAATAAAGGAAGGTCGCACCACATCTGTAAATGTTCTTTTCCTTCACCTGCAGCTTAGAGCAGCAAACACAGCTTCAAACTCAATGCACTGAGACACAGCAGCCAAGCACTGGGGTTAATCAGAAAGTTATCAGTAAATCACAGTATCTGCCTGTGAGTTACCCAGCAGTTTATGGAAGAATAGTATCTTCAATGCGTGCATTAACATTAATGGAAGGAAAACCTCTTGAAAAATGGTCTGATAGGATTCAGCAATCAACCTTTCTGATTAACCATCTGAACATTAACTACCCCAGAAGAACTGGGCAAGAGGGGACACAACATGAAATGATGCTCATGGATTCTGGAAATTTTTTAGCCCTCTGAACTGTTGCTGCTGTGTAATATTAATGTCAGGAGACAGTAAGGTGAAGATTTCCATCTCTCACTACACCTTGGACACCACCTAATGCCCAACAATGTTTTTCTTTTTAGTTCCTCAAATGCACTTATTTACTTACTGTAATCACACCTAATTATATAATTGTATGATTGTGTTTAACTATAATCACAGTGCATATATATGCAATTAAAAAAATAAAGCATTCAGATTCCCATTACAAAAATTTCATTAAAATAAAGCTTGTGTATGATCAATTGGAAACATTTTAAAAAAATACTGTGGGGTTTACACCTTTTTTTTCCCCTCACCATAAAATGTAAATCATAGAATCACAGAATAGTTAGGGTTGGAAAGGACCTGAAGATCATCCAGTTCCAACCCCCCAGCCATGGGCAGGGACACCTCACACTAAACCACGTCACCCAAGAATCCGTCCAACCTGGCCATGAACACTGCCAGGGATGGAGCATTCACAACATCCTTGGACAACCCATTCCAGTGCCTGACCACCCTCACAGTAAAGAACTTCTTCCTTATATCCAATCTAAACTTCCCCTGGTTAAATTTAAACCCATTACCCCTTGTCCTGTCACTACAGTCCCTGATGAAGAGTCCCCCTCCAACATCTTTGTAGGCCTCCTTCAGGTGCTGGAAGGCTGCTATGAGATCTCCATGCTGCCTTCTTTTCTCTATCCTGAGGTCTGTATGACTGATAAATATGAAGACAAGATAGAATTTTAAACTGATGAATTCCAGGGCTTAAGGTTTATCCTATGTATTCTGTAGGTGCTTCTTTACAGGCTTTCTTGAAAAGTTTTAGCATACCAGTGCGGACTGGAAGGGGTTTTCATATCATTTCTGCAAACCATAGCATGTGGCATTGGTAGGATAATATAGGAACATGGTTAATGACTTAAAAAGAAAAGATTTTGTCTCAGAAACATTGTGATAACTGCTTAAAGATTATTGGATATTCAGTTCTTAAACTGTAAAAAGAGGCATTAAAGGGTGCATGAGTATAGATGATCCATAGAAACTAAAGGACATCTGAGGCATATGGCTAAATGAACATTGAGCATGCTGCATCATTCCTGCTTTTTAAAAAAACTTCCTGGGTTTTCAGTGGTTTTAAGCATGCAAGTCACTGAAGGTGGGGGAGATTTGTAGGTAGGACAGAAAGAACAAATTTGCTCATTTTTTCTCATTTTAGCTATTCACAGTGAAATTTATTTGGAGTTTCATTATAGCCACAAAGTATTTCATGTTATTAACCTTTGAGTAGTTTTAAACTAAGTCTATATGGTTTACTGCGTCTACTTTGAGTCATGGGTTATACAATAATGCAATGGGTCCTCAGCAGGATTAAAACCCAAGTACATTAAAATTCAATTAAAAGCCTTGACGAGTGCAGTGACTGACTCAGACCGTTAACTGGGATTGTGCCTGTGTAAAATGAACTGCTTTGTCACTGCGGTGAGGAAGGAAGATATATATCTGTTATAACCAAGTGAAATGTCAGGCCCTCTTGTATTTGAGCAAGTTATAACATTTGTCTCTTAATTTCTGTTTCTCCCCAGTTAGCCAACCAACATCACAATGACTGAGGACTTAGACCACAGATTCAGTAGTCTCACCTGGGAGCAGATTAAAATCCTGGATCAAGTTTTAGCTGAGGTCATACCTATTCATGGGAGAGGAAATTTTCCAACACTGGATGTAAAGCTTAAGGATGTCATTCATGTGGTAAAGGAACAGCTCACTGAAAAGCAAATCAGTGTCAGAGATATCCGCTTGAACGGTTCGACAGCCAGTCACATCCTCGTAGAGCAGAATGGAACCAGTTACAAAGACCTAGACATCATTTTTGGGGTGGAACTTCCAAGTGAACTGGAGTTCCAGGTTGTTAAGGAAGCAGTTCTTAATTGCCTATTGGACTTCTTGCCAAAATGTGTTAATAAGGAAAAAATCACTGCTCAGACCATGAAAGATGCTTATGTGCAGAAGATGGTCAAAGTCTCCACTGATTATGATCGCTGGAGTCTTATCTCGCTGTCAAACAACAGTGGCAAGAATGTAGAATTAAAGTTTGTCAACTCACTCAGACGACAGTTTGAGTTTAGTGTGGACTCCTTCCAAATCATACTGGACTCCATCCTGAATGTTTACAAAGCAACAGACTGCAAATTGGCAGAAGACTCTCACCCCACTGTCATCGCTGAAAGTATGTACGGGGACTTCAATGAAGCAATGTACCACTTAAGATACAAACTGATTTCCACAAGGAACCCAGAAGAAATCAGAGGAGGTGGCCTCCTAAAGTACAGCAATCTCCTGGTTCGCGACTTTAAGCCAGCAGACAAGGATGAAATTAAATCTCTGGAACGTTACATGTGCTCCAGGTTCTTCATTGATTTTCCAGATGTTGCTGAGCAGCAGAGGAAAATTGAGTCATATTTGCGCAACCACTTCATTGGGGAGGAGAAAAGCAAGTACGACTACTTGATGACTCTGCGTAGAGTTGTAAATAAGAGCACAGTCTGTCTTATGGGATACGAGCGAAGACAAACTCTGAATATGATCACAATCCTGGCTTTAAAAGTGCTCGGAGAACAAAATATCATCCCAAATGCAGCCAATGTAACGTGCTATTACCAGCCTGCTCCATATATCAGTGACAGAAACTTCAGCAATTACTATGTTGCTCATGGACAGCCACCTGTCTTCTACCAGCCATACCCATTTCACATACAAATTCAAAGTGGCATGGTTTAGGAACTGGTAACCTCCTCAGCACTTACACTTCTGTCTCTTTCCGGTTCTATTCATAACAAAGGCATCATTAAAGCAAGTTTAATCATACATTTTGACTTAAGGACATACTTTTGTGCAAGTTGCCAAAGTTATTTGGTTGATCAGTGTCTACATCATCGTTAAGCAGATTGTGAAATAAGTGAAATGGCTATCAGTCAAGTACTTAGATCCCTACATGTCTTTGGGCTATATATTTTTTCAATAAAAAAAAGAATATAAATTATTCTAATTATATAAAATGAAATGCACTAAGTTCTGGGTTCTAAAAAATTCTTAAACAAAATTTAGATTATGTAAATAAAAAATTAAGCAAATAAAATACCTCTCAGTAGAAATGCCTGGTTTAAAATCGATAGTGTTCTGGGTACGTTAAAGCAGATCAACCATCAGTTATACTCATGCAGTTCCAACATCATTTATTTGCAGCACCTTTAGAAAATCCCCATTGAAAGCCTGTCCCTTGGTAGGTTGAGCTTTGCTTTACAGGCTCTGGTCTGGTCACTGTTCAGGTCCAAGTAGGGATGTGAGGTCCCTCTCCTCACTAGAGTACTGTCTAGTCATGCTTAGCAGGAAACATACCTACCAAGAGCAGACTCAGCATTTTTGTGTATTCAGAATTTCCACAGATCAGAGGGATATGCCTCTCAGATAATGAAAGCAGTAAGAGAGACAACTATTCTAATTATACTGGTCTTGAAAAACAAGGTAATAGAATGAGAAAGAAGGTGCAAATTGAGCACATAGGGCTTGCTTGCTATTGCTAATTTGTTATCGATCAGAGAGGCTTAAATGTGTAATAAAGTCAGGAAAAAAAGGAAAAATATATATAAAAAAAGCCCAGGACTGCATTGTTTTAAGGTGAATTAAAGCAAATCCTTGGCAGTGGCATTTGAAAAATATTTTATGCTAGCAGTTTCCTGCATATCTTTAGATACCTGCACGCATACATTAGTAGCAAATGAAGAATTCTCTCACAATCAGGAAGCAAAACATTAGTTCCAAGTTTTAGTGTGTGTGTGTTTACCAAAGATAAGTTTTAAACATGTCACATAAGTGCCTCCCTATGCCAGTTGCTCTGTGAAAGTAGCAATGATATTGGCAATTGATCATGCTAGAGAGCTCCTTGGTCCCTGAAATGTTTGCCCTTGGTACTCCACTGACGGGTTGCAAAGTGCCCATAGCACTGAAGATCAAAGGGGTATCACCATTTGTTTCCCTATGACTAGGCTTGGGATGGATGGATCTAAGATGTTCTTACTGAAAGTATTCTGGTTCAGATCCTGAATATGGTGCAAGAAGGAATAGTATGAAAAGGAGATTTAGAATGGGTGTGATTGTAAGATTGGAACAGCCAACTGGAAATGCAGCAGTAAAGTTTCTTACATCTGATACTTTACATGTCACTGTGTCATACCACAAGCTTATTGCTGGTACATCACTATATGTACTCATCCTTCTTGTGTTTAAAAGCACTGACTGCATTTCATCTATTTACAACAGGCATCAGGTCTTAGACATTTCTTCTACTTGAGAAAGAGTGTTTGATTTATTTTACACAGAAATATGCTCCATAACACTATTTTAAACATTTCTAAACTTTCTAAGGTCTATGAAGTCCTATTGCCAGTGACATGTAGCTTTCCTTTTTACCATTATATGCTTGTACGGTAGAAAAAATTGCTGTCTAAAGTCAACTTTTCTGGCCATCATCACTAAAGTCAACTCTCTTCTGTAAAATACAGTGCAAAAAACAGTGTTTCTGCAACATAAGAAGGGTATACCAATCTACTTGGAAGCTGATTCATTTTGTGATGTCTTTCATGAATATAGCACCATTTTTGCTGTTTTCCCTAATTTGCCCAATTCCATGCCTAAAAGCACAGTTTATTTCACTTCCAGCAGTATTTTTCTATTGGCTGAGCAATATTTAATAAAATTGACAATTCTAATTGCTATGTTATCAGATAGGGTAACACTAAATTTTCCTGTAACCACTTCCAAGGAATTCTCCCTGTCAGAATCAAAATGGAGTGAAACATGGTGGATTCATTTTTTTATTTTTAATGGAACCATTTAGGTTACAAAGGGAACTTTGAAATTTAGTTTGGTATTTGGCAAATTATATAGCACTGTGAAATGCTGTAAGAGCCTTATGTAGGTTATGTCCTTGCTAATGGTCATGATTCAACACTCAGCCTGTATGACTGGCAGGGCTGCAGAGTTGGACTGGGCACAGCTGGGACTTCCCACTGAATCTGTGTGAGTTAGGCATCCAACCAACTCAAGTGTCAGGAGCAACTGGGCTCCTAAACTCCCTAAATCTGTCTGAAAATCTCAGTCCATCTGCACTGGCCTGTGGCCTTTATGTAATTAGCCACATTAACTCATTATTCCTCTGCTCCCAGTTTCCTTGCTTGCCAGGTGGAGAAATGGATTGATTTCTCAAGAAGCAGGAAACCGGTCAGGCGGGAAGGAGCATTTTCTGCATGTCATGTGTATCCAATGATCCATCACCTGGAGAAATATTATGAAAGCCTGGTTTTTAACCAACAAGTAGAAACATGTTTCACCCATGTATAAAGGACTATAGTTCTTTTTTGAATCAGGCATTGTGAAAATTATCAGGAAGGGTCAGCTAGGTCTGGATTCGTATAAACCAGCTGGTGTGCTTGTACAGCAACTCTGTATTTAAATATATATATTCTGTTATGCCTGTTTATACATCTGGGTTAGATAAGGAAGGACTCAGCCAAAGCCCATGGAGTTATTGGAAAGAATCCACTTAACTGTAATGGGCTTTGTGTGAGACCCCAGGAAAGAGTAAAGGACTTGGGTGAGTACCTAGAGGTAAAGGTACAAAGACACCAATATGCAAAAATGTCTCAGGTATAAATAAACCCTTTAAATTCATTGAAAAAGGTCTTATATTTCTTACCTAGAGGTAGTTCAGTTTTGAAGGTTAAGTGAGGTTTATGGTTTTATATATGCTTAAATATATAAAATCTCACAAATCTATATAAACATGGGCAATCAACAAAATCTGATGGTCTTAGATATTTCCTTCCAAACGTTCCATTGATACTTGGCAGCAGTATTTGACTTGGAGATTTTTTTTTCTGTGAACTAATGTTGAAAAAGGGATGTTGTACAGACTGCTGCTTGTGAAACATTGATATCATCAATATGTAAGATGAAATATTCTAACCTCTTCTCCAGTTATTGCTGATTTTACCATGTGCAGATATAAATCTACAAAGAATTGAGTTTTCTCCTGAGCTTCATGTTTGCATTATAATTATATCTTGTTGTTACAATCTGTTCAATGATTAGAATACCTGGAAATTGTAATGCTGGTTTTATTTAATCACATGCAACTTCTTAAGGTTTACAGCTAAAGTAATCTACTGTTGTCAAGACCTCAGTGTTGAAGTTTAAAGTGCTTTCCTAAAAAATGTTATCTGAATTTTGTGTTATATTGTAAAAGGTCTATTTGAAGCATATTCATTATGGTAGTTCCCTTAAAATGTGATCTGTGAGCTTGATACTCGGCATATTACAGAAGTTTTTGCAATGGATAAAAGAAATGTAAAATTGTCCTCAGTCGAGATGTTTTATCGTCTGTCGTGTTGCCCTGACCCTCCGGATCTGTGAATTCACAGATCTGATCTACCACAGTGTCACTTCGTTTGATAGCTGTGTAATTTGACTGATGTTAAAGGAGTTATACTGACATAAATTTGGAGTTACACCAGTGTGTATTTGATATGATTTGCAGAAATACCTGGAGAAAGGACAGCAAAGAGAGTTTGATATGTCAGCGTGATTCTTACAGCTCAGTTTCTGTTTGATATATTTTTCTATTATACCAGACAAATAGAAGGGTATTCAGGACCATTGCAGAAGAAAGAAGTATTTCACTTAATGTGCCATCTGAAGCTGTTGAAAAAAATACTGTAATGGTAAAAATATGTACTAATCACACAAATTTGTAGGTCATTAGTCCACAGTGTTGACTAGTGCCTTTGGGTATTTGGGGAGCGACCATTAAAATAACTTTCTTGTTTAACGTATGGTTTGCTTGTCATCCCTTCATTACTCTGGCTGGATGGCAGTTCGACCATGAGGACTTCTTTCACCAGCCAAACTGGTGTGTTAGAAAGCAGGAGTGCTAAAGATCCGGTTGTGGTTTGTTACATCCATAAAGCACCAGCTCAGATTTACCGCTGTCAGAGCTGCGCTGAAGGTGGCAGAACAGCCGGATTCTCATGAGTATCTTTGATACATCTGAATGGCTCTGTGCTAGCTGTCAAACAGGCTGCTGTTAAATAGTCACATTTTAAGTGCCTAGATGTGTACTTCTGTAACGAAAACATGACTGTCTGCTGGGTAAATAAAATAAATACTTGACAAATTATTTGATTTTACCTATGGCTAAAAATACATTTTACCTACTCTGAGTGCACCTCCCCATAAATCTAAACCCATATTCATCCAGGCTGTAGAATTTCTGTTGAGTATGTACACAGCCAATGACAATGATGTTGGACCGAGGTCAGAGAAATGCTTACAAACTCCTGAGTTTTTAGTTGGGCAATATAACCACATTCATCTTAGGTTTCTGGTTGCCTACTTGGATTTTATGGGTTTGGGGGCTTAGGTTTGGGTTTGTGAGGATTTTTGTTGCTGGTTGGGTGGGGTTTCTGTGTTTCATGGGCTGTATTTTTGGAGGACTGCTTATTAGTTCAATTAATTTTAAAACAAGGACAAGACAATATTGTTCTATGTTCCTGGGGGTGTCAATGTACTGTTAGGTGCCATGGACCCTCAGGTGCCTTAAGAGGAAGGGAAGGAACATGCCGGAGTTTCTAGTCCCATGTGAGACTGAAATTCCTGACTTGGGTGTTTATTCCCTTTTAGTCTCTTACGGTGCAGTAAAAGGACTCCCTGTGGCTCACATATGGCAAAGATGCTGCTGTTTGGTGGAAATGGGGAGGAAAAGCGGCCAGGATCGGCATGCCTCAGCAGCCTCAGGGTGCTGGAGAGGCTCCCACACCCTTGCCAGCCCCATCAAGCTGTGTCCCAAAGCCTTTTTCTATGAAATGCCTGATGAGATTGCATGGGAACATGAAACTGTTGTGCAGGGGAATCTGCAAATCTCTCTGCTTTAGGGACACACATAAATTGGCTCAAAATGGTCTTCAGTGTTCTACCACTTCCTGAGTGTGCAGCCGGCTTTCCCTTGGGCACCTGGTGCCATCCCAGGCTCTAGGTGCAGGAAGGCAGCAAGGTACCCACTGTCTGGGGAAACCCAATGTTTTTTTAACATCACTCAAAGCATGCTCTTTCACCTGTTTTTCACAGTGGAATAGGTACATTTTTTGAAGAGCCTCCCTATTTTTTTAACCAGTAATAACCATTTACTCATAATTTCTTTTCCTGACCACTTCTTTTCTTTTATACAGCCAGTTTTTTAATAGTCTGCCTCTTAATGAAATGTTAAGTGGGGAAATGGGAAGGCAGCCCACAGAGGGGGTTTCCCTTTCCTTAAATATTCACCAGATGCTTTCCTGAGGAATTCAAGATATAAGGAAATATATGAAGACGATAGAGGGCTGTTTTGCTTTCTAGTCCCTGCCAGCCCCCTTTTTTCTGCTCCATCAATCTCCATCATTAAATACTATTACACAAGAAAGTGATTTTCTTCTTACGAGCTGCTTCCATACTCAGCTCCATTTCATCTTGTACCATTGCAGAACCTGTGTTTCTGAAATCACAATTAGTTACCATGGAAAGCAATTCAATACTGTAATAAATACACTCAAAGGCTGCTCACTCAGCTATGTATTAAAAAATAATGATAATTAAAAAGTCCTCCAGAGAACTGCAGATCACGTGCATATATGTTTATGAGCAAGTGTGTGCTTGTATGTACACAGGTTAATGTAATTCTCTATCACGTTTTCCTTGTATGCTGGGTGCGTGGGAATACAGACAGTGCAGCAAAGCCCACCGAGATGCAGCCCTGCTCCCTTGCAAGCCCTGCCCTCCAATATGAGCAAACTCTTCCCCGTCCTGTATTTTGCTTCCCTGTAAATATTCTCATCCTGTTGTTGATATGAATTTATTTCGCACTCGCTCTGTTTTGCTTTCCAGAATAGGCAGGAACATGATGCTGCCCATATGTTCCTGTATTTCTGCACAGACACAACCAGTGGCATTGCAGCGCCCTTGGCAGCTGCCCCGTGCTGGCTTTGCCATCCCGTTTTCCCTGCGGAGGAGAGGCAGTGCTGGGAGCACAAGTCTCGGCTCAAGATGTTGATGCAGCCCTGCGGTGCTCTTACCATTTATGCCAACAATTTCTTCCTCCAGCATTTTATCGGAGGAGGAACATGTCCTGACATTTTCCAGACAACAGGCTGAAACGGCAGCTCGTAGTTTTGCCTAGAAGATAAAAATGGATCTTGAAATAGATCTATTTTTATTATATTGCCTGCTTATCCCTGGCAGTTCCCAGGTAATGACATTTTCCAATCAAGGTTCTGGAGTCATTACCTCCCTTGAATGGCTTACATGCCCCATCAGGTCAGAAGAAAGAGCTGTGAGCTTCTTGTATTAAAGTACAAACAACTTGTTACACTTCTTTAGAAGTTGTTTCAACTGGAAGTTCTAGCCCAACTTAGTCATGTTTTCCACCAAGAGGCAGGAAGACGACCATGAGAAACAGCATCACAGTTGTCAAATTTGATAGTGCGGGACAAGCACAGCTGGTCTCATACTAAAGTCTGAATAATTTATTGCATCAATTAGGTCTTTCATTACACAATGTATTCAGTCAATTAATTTCTCAGCCCTTATTATAGGAAACCAGAATGTCAGAAGTCTTTACATCCAATGTGTGAACCAGGCACACGCTTTGCATGGCTTTCACAGGGCTGCCCACAGGGTCACATCCAGGTGTACGCATGCTTCTGGGCACCTCTGAACTGAAATGGGATGGTTTTCCCCATGGTTTCTTAGTAGGGTCATAACAAGAAAGCAGGTCAGAGTACAAAAAGTAACGAAAACCTGTGGGAAAAGCATGTTTTAAGTGAAAGCTTGGCTCCCCTTTGAGTTATCAAGGTCACTAAGTGAGACGATAAAGCCGAGCTAAAATAAAACATAATAAAACAAACAATACTTTCAAATGGGAAGTGGTTTTGTTCTCCAGCTTTAAAAACAGAGTGATTTGTCCTCATTAAAATTTGCTTTAAACATCTTTAGATTAGAAAAACTGTTTGTTTGTTTCTCGCTTACTTGTTTTCTGGCACTTTCTTTTCCCTCCTGCTTTTATTTCCTCTTTTACAACCTGTTCTGTGCTGGGATGCGCTTATGTCTTAAAACACTGAGCAGAGTGTTAGAAACCTCCCTTCTACCATGTGCGACGTATAGACGTGGGCTGACACTTCATCACGATGGTTTTTCAGGGACAATCCTACAGGGAACCCATTACATGAAATACACTTCAGCATTTAGGAAATATAAAAATCTCATCAAACTCCCCTGCTTGTGTTGGTAAATAGCAGAATGCAGATCATCTAACAGTACTTTGGCTTCCACATGATTTGGATTTGCATGACAGCATTTTAATCCATGTGGTTTTTGTGTTAAACAACACAAGGAAAAGAATTTAGTTTGTAAAGTGAGGGTGACTAATGAAATGTCACTGTGGCAGCTGCAGTGGCAAAGGAAGGGTGCTCAGTGAGGGGCTCATGCTGCAGCCTGGGCAAAGGGATGCATGCTCTGAATGTGGACACGGTCGCTGCTGAAGTTGAGATGTGATGAAGTCAACTACTACCTCATCATTGTATAACTGTGAACACCCACATCATGGGGCTATTTTTAATTATTATTTCATTAATAATTCCTTATTAAATAATTCTATTCTATGATTCTAATGCCTTCACTGATATGTGGAGACTGCAACAACAGCATGAATATAAAACCACATCCACTGAAATGCCACCTCCTGGCAAGTATCAGGGTATCTCAGCAATTGTGTTCTCCAAAGCAGCAGTTCTCCCAGCAAATACCTTCTGAGATTTAATGTTGGAGAGAAATTGGTTTGCAGGATACAGCATTTCCCTTAACCCCAGCTTGAAAACATTACAGATTGCATTGGCAATTTAGCTCTGTTTACTTTAACAGCATTCTGTCTTCAAATCCTTATGGAGTGCAATCGGTCCAAAGGGCCCTCAGGTTGCTTAAAATCTGTGGAAAAGTCTTTCTTGGCTCTGCCCTGATAGTCCACCCCCTGAACAGGACCAGTAACCCCTCTTTTGCATACACGTAGGCTTTGAAGGAATAAGTAAAGGCAGCAGAGCTGGAAACTGCACAGATACTGGTTTCAGGAAGCTCATGCTAAGAGCAGTTGGCTATGGTTTTACAGCATTAAGTTGTAGTGCTTAATAAAAAGTTGGTAAGAAGACTGAGTAAATAAGAGAACAGTAAAGGTAGCGGCTTTGGGTTTTTATTCAGTTGCAGTTGCATCTTAAACACTGTAAAAACCAGTTTAAGAACCACTGGAAGACATTAGAAATCCTCCCTTCAATACTGATGGGGGCTGGATCAGGCTCAGCCTTGTGCATGTGTCTCTCTGGTTCTGGTTTAACACAAACAGAAGATTTTGAGACTGCTTTTGATTTCATAATGTGTGTTTTCCTCCTCCTCTCTTCTCCCCATTTCCTGTTGGAAGCCTCCTTCAGGCCAATGACCCTTCCAGCAGCTCAGCCTTGTGCAAACACCAGGGGCATGGCTCAATCCCAGCTGCTGCAGCTTGTGGCTGGCAGTCACCTGCCTTTACCCCTTTATGGGAACTGGCTGGCTTGGCTCTTCAAATGAGAAGAGGAGGTTGTGGTTTAGCCCAGCAGCAGCTAAACACCACTGAACCACTCACTCCCTTCCTACAGTGGGATGGGGGACAGAATTGGGAAAAATAAGGTAAATTTGTGGACTGAGATAAAGACAGTTTAATAGGACAGAAAAGGAAGGGAAATTATTAACAATAATAATAATTATTGTTATTAGTTATAATAGTTAATAAAAATGACACTGATTATAAAAGAAATCGATTATACAAAACAAGTGATGCACAATGCCTGTGGAAAGCCAAGGAAGAAGGCTACTAGCTTGGAGCTGCTCCCTTTGTCAGGGTGAGATTTGACAATCTTTTCTTTGCCAGTTTGGGAAGCACAAGGGAAACTTAATACGTCCATCTCCTGCCTGTTGACCATGAAGGACCCTCTGCCCACTCCTGCTAGGGGCAGCAGCACTATGGCAACACTGCTGGACATCATTATTTATGGTGCTTTAGTCACCCTGGAAACAAAGTAGATGCTACCAGACATGACTTTTAACACAGCTAATTATATCATTAGTGTCAGCACCACTTAACAACTGGCATATACCTTCCCGGGTCCAGTGCTGGCAATGTTGTCATGGGAATAACCTGGCTCTGCTCCTCGGTGGGGATGCGTACGAGATGCACCAGGACCATGGTGAGATGTCACAGCTTTCTGCTGCTCGTCCTGGGACAGGTTTGCTGCCCAATCTAAGTTCTACATTTGCTAAAAATACCGTGTGGGGAACAAGAAACCACTCATGGATTCGGTTGAATTTTGCAAACGTGCTGCTCCAAATCCTTTCACAAATCCTGCCATCCCTATGTGCTGTATTTCAGCCTCTCATTTCTCAACAGTGCTCCCATCTCAAAATCTGGTGAGGCAAAAGAATTCATTAAATAAAAAGAAACAAAACCCAAAACCAAACCAAGCCAAACCAAACACAACAAAAAAACCCAAACCAAACCAAACAGAAGAGCAGAGTGAAAGCTTCATCTTGACCCAGGACTCCCTGATGAGACCTAGTGACATTCATCAACATTTTAACATTTAGAGGAGATTTTGGTAGCTGTCAAAACCATTCACCACTTGGCGCAAGCCCCTGGCTCCGTAGGGAATGTAGTGACCACATCCAAGAGCCACATTCAGCCAGAATATGGAATTATAGAATAGTTAGGGTTAGAAAGGACTTTAAGATCATCTAGTTCCAACCCCCCTGCCATGGGTAGGGACACCTCCCACTAAACCATGCCACCTAAGGCTCTGTCCAACCTGGCCTTGAACAAGGATATATAATATGCTACAACAAGATCCTGCCAGGCTCCTCATGTCCACAGATGAGCCAGAAAACACTACTGCTTTTTCCTCCTCATCTGTACATACCTGGGGTCAAATCATTGCAGATGGGTTTTCACAAAGTTCAGTGGCATTATAACCGCACACACACATAAAGAATACTGGCTTTAGCTTCTAAGTGGGAAGCAAACATCTCCGTAATG
>WYDI02011597.1:36952-50927 GCA_009867235.2 Psittacus erithacus
AGTGGCATTATAACCGCACACACACATAAAGAATACTGGCTTTAGCTTCTAAGTGGGAAGCAAACATCTCCGTAATGAGCTAATAAATGGTCCTTGGAAGGAAAAAATACTGTTATTAAATCCCTGTCCTGAAGGCTGCACACATCGCCCCTGCAGGCTTCTCAAGCCATTTTGCCCCAGGAGCAGCTGTTATGGATAAAGCTGGTGGCTCTCGAGCTGCTCATCAAGCTCCAGCTATTTCACAGAGATGCTGTCACCATGGTTTGGCTGTGGCTGGCAGCAGTTTTGGGGCAATATGTGCGTTTTGAGAGGCCAATCACCCCCACAGAGCAGAGCAGTGGATGGTAACTTCTGAACTAGGGGAAGTAAGAATATGAGAGGTGTATGGGCAGGTTATGGTTCTAAAGCAGAAACCTGAAAGCAGATTTGTGTTTGGGGAATCAGAGAAATCAGTTAAAAAATAAAGAAAAAGACTAAAGTGCCACTGAGAGCCACATATGTCTGCTGTCCCTCAGCTGGGAGAGGGGAATCGCTTCACTCACAAATGATAAGGGACACATCCAGCATGGCTGGAGGCTCCCATGGAGGGATAACACAGCTTCAGAGAGGGCAGATGTAAATTGGCAGGAAGACAGATGTTATGGAGATGTGCCCAAAGCCCCAATACTAAAACCAAGTGCCCAGTGGATGTTTTTCAGCCAAAGTTGTGTCACTGTGGATTGTTCTTATTGGGGGTTCAGCTCCGTGGTTTAAATAAAATAGGGGTTTTTAATCTTTACAACAGTGCTTTTGTTTATTCCCTCTGCCTATCCCTTGGCACCCCCACACAGGAACCAGCCACAAGCAGTACTCAGACACCCCTTAACCACTGAAGTCCTCGAGGTTCCTCTGACTGCTCTGTTAGAAACTGCAGCTGTTTCTTGGTCTAAAGAAGAAAAAAAAGACAAAATGATCAAGTTTTTTGTCTTTGTATATGAAACAACCTCAAAATTACTCAAATCTGCAAATAAAAGGAAGCAGATGGCTGTTGACTGAAAGTCTCTTAGTGAAAGGTTTGGGTTTGAGGGCACTTGCTCCCACACCCATCCTGTCCCATCCTGTGCAAGATAGGTCTGTGACACACCAGCAGAACCTGTGTGTTGTCAATCTCCATGCATCACTTGATGCTGTGCTCAAAGAGACCCTGAGTGACACTGGCACAGACACAACCTGGCCAACACCTTTCTTAGGGGCAATGGATATAAAAAAGCTAGAAGATAAATCTGGCTCCAAGAACAATGTAAATCCAAACCAGCTTTGCAGAAGCATCTCTAGTGCCCAGCAATCCCCCAGGTGTCAATTACTTCAAAATTGACTCCAGCTGAAGAGCACCTGCTCATAAATATCCACAAACCCTCCTACATCCTGTTTGCATCATTACCCTTGTTCTCTGTTGGGAGAGAACATGAGTAAATGACTGACTCACAATGTCTTATTTCCCACATTTCATGCAGTTTTAGAGTTTTCCTTGTGTTTCACATTAAGACACTTGTTCCTTTTATAACCTTCATTACACATTAGGAAGGGTGCACGCAGACCCAAATAGCTCTTGAATTTATAAATACAGAGCAATCAATGTATTTTATTTTGCAATTATTGCAATAACCAAATGGGATGTTTCAGTAATCCTTGAATGTGCTCTGTAAGTAATGCCTCTCATTGTCCTTTAATTGTACGTATTTGGTAAATGAGATTTAAAGGTTCTGTTAATGTTCATTAGGCAGAGGCTAACATACATTTTCTGCAAAATAAATAAAGTATAGCTGTTTCCTCTGATCATGACATAGCTGTGTTGCAACACAGTGCAATGCACACTTATTACAGGTGTGCATTACTGCTTCTTCCCAAAGCCCTCTTACGAAGGTTACAAAGTGGCTATTTATAGTTAATGGCTGCATAATGAACATAGTTCTGTGCACTTACCAATTTTCTTATATTCTCAGGCTAGAGTCCACTGCTGAGCTAGGAAAATGACACTTGAAATCCTGCTCGCCCTTGGTGCTGGGATGCTAAGATACGCCCATGACCATTGCCAAGCCAACATCTTTGAGGTGCCCTGCGCTCCTCTGGGTCAACCCCAACAGTGCAGAAGACACTGCCCTGGGGCAGGGGAAGAGGAGGTGGCACACAGCAGGCAGCTCCATGGAGCCCCAGCTGAGCAAGGAGAGACAGGAACTCGAAGAGCTGAAATTAATGCTGGGAAAAAGCAGTGTGCCTTTTACACCATCCGGGTTGTGCACAGAACCATCAATGGCCTGTCACTATTTTGCTGCCATTAATTCTCACTTCCCTTCACCACCTACAGATAATGCAGCACAAGCGGGAGCCTGCTCTGGAAGCCATCATTAACTGAAGCCCTCTGGATTGCAAGCTCCTGCTTGGCAAAATGTACTTTTTTTAGTTCTGTGTCCCAGTTTGTACTGTTCTACAAAGTTTGTTGTCCAAACCCAGCCCCTGTGTCTTTTATTAGGACACAGGAGCCTTTATTCCTCTAAAACCAAACTATTTCTCCCCACCTGAGGAACACCTCTGTGACTGCTGGCCAGTCTTCTCAAACCTTCACATCCTGCATGAAGGGCCTTTAAATGGGCGTGAAGAGCCATACAGAGTCCATCAAGGAGACATTAACTGGTCACCTCTGGAGAAGTGGGTCTGTATTGGAAGTCCAGCCAGAGGGGCTGTGCAGTTCCTGGTGAGATAAAGGAAAGCTGACCACTTGGCAGGAGCCACAGATGAGAAACTACCTCACCTGCAAAGCCAGGGTAAGACACAAAGGTGAGCCTCCTGAAATAAAATTGTCACTGCTTTTGTCTCCTTTTTGCCCCCCTTCATTTTTAAAGGCATTTGAATCAGTTTAAAGATGATATATTATTTGTTTGATTGGGTTTTGAAACAAACAAAATATTTAAGAAATAAAACTGCAACAGAAGGCCCAAGGAACAGCTACACAAGTCCAAAAGGTTTTATAAACTCACGCATACAGATCTGAGGACATTTTTACTGGCAAATCAATGAAAACTTGAGCTAATGAATCACCAAGTGTTGAGTCTCAACAAGGTGGAAAGCACTTCAGCACATACAGAACGCGAGCTGAGGCTGAAGCAGGTTGTGCAAAGGGGTGAAAATGCCACTCCCCAGCACACACTGCTGGCTGCAGCTCATGGCTTCCTGGTGGGCTAAAGGAGAGACATGGTCATGGGTGAGCATCCACATGGATGGGCTTTTTAGGAGCAAGGGGAGGCAGCGCACAGTAAGAGTTGGAGGCAAAAGACCATGGGAGCAAACTGCCTCTGGAGTAGCTGTGCATCATCACTGGAAAAACACACCGACCTCTTGTCAAGGTGTGAGGATATAGTATGTATTATAAACCATATAGTATATAATATTTCTATATTTTTAATATTAAAAATATATAAATAAAACCACCCAAATATGTATGGTGAGCTCTGCTTAGAGAATGTCCATTATGAGTTTGTTGTGGAAACACCAACAAGTAATTAATAGCCCTGAACTGAAAAGATCCATCAATCACTTTGAGGAGCTGAATGAAAAACGACTGAGGGCAGAGCAGCAGGAGAGGCTGCAGAAACTGTCAGGATCCTTCAGACAGATGTAAGAAAAGGACAGAGGGGAAGTGAATTTAAAAAGCACAACTCCAAACCAATCAGGAAAACCATTTAAAAAAATACATTAACATAAAATGAAGGTGAAGAAATTCAGAATATTACAATTTTCATCTTCCCATACAGGCTTCCCAAATGGCCAATTAAAGCCAAGCAGCAAAGAGAGGCAAGGAGGATCATGGGCTCTCACTTGCTGGAACACTGATACACCAGACTGTGAGAAAAGTTCATATCCAGAAGCTTACTTATGGCAAAACCTAATGCCACCCCCTAAATCACAATAAACCATTGGATTTGGCTCTAAATCACAACATAAATGGAAGCATTCATTTAGCAAGGAGGATATATTTAATATATAAGGAAACTGGTCAAGAAGCTGATGGCGCTATATAAATAAACGGCAACAGAGCAGCCCATCATGTACATTGCCTAGGGATCCGGCTAAATAAATGAAATTGGCTTTTCTTCCCACCTTGTCATCTGTGAGCTGGTAAATATTTGAGTACTCAGACACCAAGCACAGACACTTCAGGGAGAAAAAGAAAACCAAACATGCAGTAAATTTTGAAAGCAAATAGCTTCATGCACCCAAACTCAAAGGAAAGAAATGATTTCTGGTTTCTGTTTGACAGAATAATAAGGAATTAGTCAATTTGTTGCTTAAAGGCATCTGAATTTACAAATAAATTGTGGAAACTGAAATCTTATCAACCTTTTCTTGATCCATTGCAGGGTCAGGCGAGGACTGGAATGTACATGTCAATGACACATGATATCGATGCATGGAAAGACAAACCAGAGCCTCCTTTTGCTTAAAGCAGGGGAGGAACTCTGCCTGTTTAATGGGCTTTAAGGCAGCCTGAGAATCACATTTAGGACGCAAGAACTGATGCATGAATGCTTCGGGTGTTTTCTCAGTTGGAAGAGGGCAAAGATGACATGTCCTGGTACAAGCATCTCCTTTCACTTTTCAAGGACAGGGCAATATATTCCCTCCATTCCTTACCCAGTCTTTAAGACCCTGCATGTCTCCCTTCTAGGCTAAACACTAACCAAAAATCACCATTCCTAACCACTAAACCAAAAATCACTGTACAAATAGCTCTCACTAGTGAGTGTCCGGGTGGCTGCAAGCCTGCGCCGAGCAGGGCGAAGGATCAGCAGCACCCACCAGAAACAGAAACACTCCTCAGTAGAGTTTGAACTCACTGCGCTTCACACCAGGCTTTGGGGACAAATCCCAGCTGGAGATTTCTGAAGGAGCTGTCGTGATTCAGGCTGGTGGCAGGCATGGAGGGGAACCGGGTCTGAGCCGGAGGCAGCACACCAGGAGCTGGAAGTGCCCAAGCAGTTTCCCTATAAAGCAGTTTTAAGTTTTACAGTTTTACATGCAATGCAAAATAAAAGGTATTTCATAAATCCGTTTCCCATAGTAGAGCCAGGTAAGCACAACCCAGTGTGACCTGTGCTGCAGCAGCACAGGGGCAGAAAAATTATCTGGAAATGCAATTCCAGCAACTTACACAAGCCTCTTAACACAGCCCCTCCATAGTCTGGGGCAATGCATATATATTGAGCAAGTGAAATCATGTTTTCAAGGAAATAACAGTCCACCACCAGCTTTACTGCTGCATAAGGTACCCACTGTTTGGCAATGAAACAGCATTTATATCCACTCTGTAGCTACATCCCTGCTCCTTAAAGAAACATCTTGTTGAGACAAAGAGGAGAATTATATATTACTTAGATCTTGCAGCTTCCCCCTGACCCATCAGAACAACATCACTAGTTCCAGTCAATTATCCATCTTAAGTCTCATCAAGAATTACTTCTAGGGGTGGAAAGAAGAGGGGCTGCTATCACATTAATGATTTGAACACGTGCATGCATGCTGCTGAGGACAGCATCTTCCCATGGCCCTTCAAAAAGGGTGAACAAAAAATATACCAAGCCCGGAATAATCCTCCGAGCATCCACAGCTACAGCACCAGCTGATAGAAAAGATAACTTCTCAATACCTCAGGACATCATGTTGTGACAGGTCAGGTTGACAAGTGATTACTGTTGGCTGTGACAGATGTGTCCTCCTTGACT
This sequence comes from Psittacus erithacus, assembly GCA_009867235.2. Lineage (NCBI taxonomy): Eukaryota > Metazoa > Chordata > Aves > Psittaciformes > Psittacidae > Psittacus > Psittacus erithacus. The sequence continues at coordinate 42,709 of WYDI02011597.1, forward strand.
TCGCATGCTATTCCAAGTATTCGGTTTAGGCATTCAGATATGATGGGGGAAGCACATTACAGAGGTAGGGATGCTGAATGGTGCCCAGAAAGCATTCACCTCACCCACCCCTCATCCATCCCCAGGCTTTGTTCATCCTTGGTTCTCCTCACGGCTAAACCCAAGACTGTCACCTGTGCTATGAATACCAGGGTGGTTTTCCCTAGTCCCTCTTTTCCCCTTTGTGTTCCATTTCTCCTATTGCTGCATAAAAGGAACATAAAAGTATATAAACCTTTCATATAAACCTTTTTACAGTTGGGGTAACACACATTTTAAACGAAAAAGTCCTAGGCTCGCCATATAAATAGTTAATTGTGCTGAGGGGGAAACAAAATGGACTTTCATTACAGGGGATGCATAGGCATGATGCTGCATACGCATCAACACCAAGCACCACTTTGTACTCACATTGCTCTTTTCTCATAGGTGTGATTCAGGTGCTCATGAGAACTTCTACTTGCCAGGTGTCATTCACCCAGGAGTAGCTCCGCTCTGTCATCCTCTTCCATAACCCAAGCATGAAAATGAAGAGGAGACAACCACCCATCCATTAGTGAATCACACTAATGTCTGCAACAGCCAGAGTGCTTCCAAAATTCTGGGTGCTTCTGCCAGAAATAATCATTTTTCCAGTAGATAGGACCTATCAGAGCAGCTGCACCCCTGGCGCTGGAAACAGGAGCTGCCCAAGGAGGGATGCGATGATCCCTGTATCACCTCTGCCAGCCAGCAACAGTTTGGGGCTGTTCCATCTTCCACAGGGGTATTTGCTGTTTCTTCATGTCCCAGTGATCCACCACTCACCTAAAAAGCATTTCCTTACCCAGATTTTGAGGGCTCTGACTGCTCAGAGGATTCAGAGCAGGATCAGGTTTTGCATGCTGTGGAGAAGCGTTATACATGCTCATGTAGAGCAGAACGCAGCTTTTAAGCTCACCTAGGTAGGGCACAGAAGCACTTTTACCACCCCAGATGCAGCACTGGGGCAGAGGGCTTCCTCCCACATTCCCACCACTGGCTCAAGGTACAAAATAGCCCCATGCTGTAGGCTGTGTTACACCCAGCCGATAACTAGAGACAAGTATTGAGCACAGCCAGCTCTTGTAAGGCATCAAAGCTTTATCCTGATTTCTTAGGTTATTTTCAGGAAGACAGAAACATCAGAGAACATTTAGATCTGCTGAAATAAGAGAATCCCAGAGGGAAAGAAAAGGGCATCTGCCTGCAGTGCCAGCCAGGAAACGACACTGAGCCCAAGCCACAGGGGAAGAAAGACCTACCAAAGTACAAACGTTTCTCTTAGAATTGAAGGCAAATATCGACCCACAGAGCCCACTGCTCAGCACTCACCCCAGCTCCCCACCCTGCACTCTGCCTTCTGCCCCAGCTCTATAAAGGCAGGCCCAAACCCACATCCAGCCTCTCCTTTTATTTACCAAGAGCACCTGGTGGCAATTTCTTGCAGAACATAATCAGCTTTTAATTAACAGTCAGGTCATTTGTCACCTGTTGACTAACATACTGGGTGCTCAGCTGCAGTGCTGTGTATCCTGCCTGTGCTGGTAAGGGGACCTTTCCTCACAGGAGCTGAGATTACATTTGATGTAGTACCTAGTGCTAAAGTTTATTTCTTATGATATTTCTGTGTATTGATAATGTTGGTGTATTTTGCTGTCTGTGAGGAATGAGAAACGCTGAGATCCCTCTCTTGGGGTGTCATGGGTGTGCAAGTGGTTGTCCGGGGCTCTTTTTACTCACCAGCTCCACTGCCCTGCTTCACTGAGGGCTGAGATGCAGTGCGCAGAGGAGTTCAGAGGAAGAATGCTATTTTAAGTAAAGCCATTTGTTAATCAGGGTGGAAATTTACGGAGGAGAGGGGATGTGGGCACAAACAGCAGTGCTCTTTTCTGGAGCTCCTGCAGCTGCTCCTTCACTACAGGCGGTGTATGCAGACGAAAAGAAACACGCTAAGCTTGGAGGAATACCATGGAGAGCTTCGTTTGTTGATAGGTCTGGGCTACAAAATGCTATCTGACACGTATTGATTCAGCAAAAAGTCTATAACATACAATAATGCCACTTTGTCATCTTATATCCAATTGTTTCTGCTCCACATCCTTGGGATTTCCCAGCTGAGCATTGTGAAGTGCCAAAGAGCAACCTTTGCTCTTTGGCTTGCTCAAAAAACCCAGGAAATATGCAGCTGATCCTGGTGTAGCTGCCGAAATTCTTCACTGTAGGCTGGGCAAGAAGTCAGCTCCTGTCACCAAATGTTGTCTGCTCAGATCTGGGGTTCTCCTGAGTGTGTCTGCTGTCCAGATTTCTCTGGGCTTTTCTTCTTCCTCCTTGCAGGAAGCTAAGCTGTAATGTACCCCAAATCTCTGAAGCCCGGTGCTGTGGTGACTGTAGTGAAGATGCCCACCAGCCCCTTCAAACAGCAAAGTTTAGGACTGAGAGTAAGTCCTGACTGGGTAAGATCAGGAGTTGTCTATGCTGCTGTATATATCTGCAATATACATATAGAGAGAGAGAGGGCTGAGCTGCTCTAACCTGGAATAGCTGCAGTGACTCCAAAGCACTGCCCGAATATGTTACACAAATAACCTGTGTAATAAGTTTTATAAATAAATCATTACTGATGCTCAAAACCACTGCAGAAAGACCTTGCACTTGTGACCTCTGCTCCAAATAAAAAGCCTTCTGCTGTTAAAATCTGAAACCTGAATTAGAGCCAAAAAAGCCCTGTGTGCCACCTCACCGTGCCTGATGAATCATTCTTCAGGCAGTTGGGCAGATGCACTCCACAAATGACAAGGACCTAGAGTAAAGAATATCTGGAGCCATCAGGGGAAATAGCATGCCCTATCCAAGGTCTGCTTTGTACCACCATTCAAAGAAGAGCTGCTTCAGATTCTAACAGCCAAATACCCAGAACGCTATTACTTGCAAATGACAGGTCACCTGCACCTCCGCGCTTCCCCTGTCATCCCACGTTGAGTCACATCACATACAAAGATAAAAAGCAGGATTCTGCCATGCAAATGAAGTGAACTTTCACATTAGCTTATCTATTTATTTCCCCTTAAATATTGCAATTATTATTTCTATTGCACAATCACCTCTCAAAGCTTCTGGTGAGTTATTAATATGCAGGAGCACAGGCTCTTTTATGAGCTGTTAACATTCATTAGCACTTCAGGTCCTAATGCGCAATGAACCTTTCCTCTGCTCATTGTCATTCACTGTGTGACACCAGCGGCACCGGGGACATGGCCAGAAGCTGGTACCCGTGCTGCTGATGGCGAATTCCTACGGTGGGATTGCTGGGGCTCTGAGCTGACATCAGATCATGCGTCACCATGGTCCTTCGCAGATGTCCCTGGAGACCGAAGTCCAGGCTGATGATTATTTACATTCCTCTTGAGCTCCAGAGGTTTCCAAAGGATTTTTCTTCCTCTGCCCTGTGCAATCATGTTGTCATGGTGACCAGAGCAGGATGCTGGACCCCAGCCTGGCTCCCCTTCTTGGAGGATGGGCTGGCTGAGTGACAGAGCTGGTGCTTTCCAGTGGTGTTTTGCCATACCTGAGAAGAGAGAGATGTTCATAAAAAGGGAAATCTTTTCTAAAACAGACTTGGACTTTATTTGTTTTGGGTTTTTTTTGCTTAACCATGACGAGCAGAATTTCCAGGTTCTCCTTATTTTGTGAATGCAGATGGTAAGAAGCCTCATCATGGGACTGGACTAAAAACTTCCCATGGTTTGAGTAGTACTGGAGCAGGCACTGGCCAAACCTGAGCTGCAGTTCCCTTGTGCTGTTCCCTTGCACAGATTGACTTCCCTGCACAGGTGATCATTTACTACTGTGACTAAATATTGTCTTGGCAGGAAACAATTGCCATTTTGGTGGACTTCCAATGCCTTGGGCAGACAGGTCTTTCAAGCCACTAATAATATTTCTTTCTCTTTTGCTCAGTTTGTAAAGATTAAACTCTCTCCCCCTCTTTGTTTCTTCTTATTTTACCCTGTCTGCAGTAATAAAAATCTTATTCTTCAGTTGTACTTGATGGTGTCCATCCTACAAGAGACATGCCCAAGGGGATGAGCTGCCACCAAAGCAACTTACCGAAGCGGGATACATCTCCAGCTGAATTTTAATGGGATATTGTCAAGTCAACAATAAACCTGCTTTTTCTTGCTACTCAGATGGAAATTTCCAGGCACAAGAAGATCTTTCATGGCGAAATGTGAAAGCAGGAATGCTGCTGCACTGGGGAATGCTGTGTGGACACTGATCACCTGCGGGCTGTATGAAGGAGGTGGGCTCCTTGGCTCACACTTGCTACAGCACTGGCATTGTCCACATGACAAAGTGTACAGTGTGGCAATCGTTGAAAATACCTCTGTATTGTCACGTTTTATTTTATTTAGCTGCATAGTGTTGAACACATTGAGAATACTTTTGGAGTGGCAGGTTTTATCTCACTTTAACTATGTCACCCTGTCATCAGATACCACTATATGAGGGCTTTAGCTTCATCAGCTTTCAGTCTCTGGTGCTCCATAAAACCCCAGGGCTTGATCTTAAAACATCCCATTCAATACTTGGTATCTCCTTGGGTCTGCATTACATAGATCATAGATAAAATGTCACAGAACTCCAAAGGATGTTTATCTTAAAGAAATTAGTGAAGGCCAAGTGGCTACTTTTGTGTTTTTCTAGTACTAGGCAGATGTTAATCCTTTATGAAGCATGTTTGTGTAAATCCAGTAGTGCCATTTATATTATCTGACCTTTGCTGAGTTGACTTATGAATTGTTACAAATAACTACTCTTAATATGCAGTCAGTGTACAAGTGGCTCATATAATGATTCAGAAACAATCACAAACTAATTTCCTAATGATAATTCCAAGGATATTTGAATAAAAAGAAGACTGTATTTGCATATCTCCCCAGAAGGAAGTAATCTCCCTGAAAAACATTCAGGTTTGCAAACCGCATTAGTCAATGACTTTAGCACAGTTGCTTCCATGAGAAATTATGCTAATACATGCGGAAGATTTTATTTTCCTTCAAAAAATAGTGAGCACAGTGAGACATAGAACAGTCCAAACGGCCGCAGAGAGATATGCTGTCCTGTGTAACTGACTGCAGGATCCATTCAAATAAATCATGCTTCGTTAGGGAAAAAATATTAGGCAAGTTAAAATCAGACACAGCTATAGCTTAGGCTTCAATCAACAAATAGCGGTCAGGATTTAATTAGTATCAACATGCATTGCGTTACATGCAACATGCACACATTTATGATTAACTGCACTTAGCTGCTGCAAAAATAAGCACCTCTGAAACACCCAAGACAGCTAAAATACAACTCAAAACCCCACATACCATTTCAAACAGCGGCATAGCAGATGAGTGGGGCTGCCATGAGCAGCTGAGCAGCCCAGGCATGAACTCTGGCTCCAGCCATGGGGCTGGAGAAGGTGCCCACCCCATAGCGCTGTGAGGCCAAATTATCCCATATACCTGCACAATCAACAGGGTGTGAAAATAATGCAATAATCTCCAGGTCACATATCCCAGATCCCTGTGTTTCATATTTTTGTCTTTGTTCATGGGTAAGCATTTCTAGACTAACTTTTGTGTTCAGTGAGGGAGACATGGAAAAATTATATCCCTTGGGTGACCCACAGGCTGACCCACAGGCTGTACAGCCCCATCGCAAGCCATCTGGAGTAAGCTTCAGAGCTTCTAGCCAGTGTTTACTCCTTAGCAAGTGAGACAAAGCTTGTGAGCACAAAGTGTTGAATATTTCAGTAGTGGGGATGTGACGCCTCTGCCAAAATCCCAAGTTCTTAATTACCGTCTTTGAAAATGGTATCTGTTTGAATAACACCATCAAACTGTGCTTTAAACCAGCTTTTTAGTCAAAGGAACATGAAAATATTCTCATGTCCACGAAGCATGCCATTAACTGAAAAAAAACCATGAGAAAGACTCTTCTGAATGAAGCCTATGGCCTGGTTTGTGAATCTTTAATCTGCATTTCTGCAGCTCTGTTCAACACTCAGCAAATTCATATTCTCTTTGACAAAGTAGACATTTTCATGAAGTATTTATAGCGGCCAAGCAAAATAACCATATTTCTGGAGGTCTTAATTCACAAACTTCTTTTTTTGAAAGTAATGGCCTTTTAATGCAGGTTTTGAGGAGTCTGCTCCAAAATCCTAATCTTCCTGGTTTACACTATTAACAGAGATCAATAATAAAATGGAAGTGCAATTAAACTGGGGTTTTTTTTCCAGTGGAGAATACCTGCATTGATGAGAATATGTGTGTAAACTCTGCCTGTTCTGTACCACTCCATTATTTATGAGCAAGGAGGATAACCACGTACCAGGAAGGGCTGAGGCTGCCTGGCCCTGCTGAGGCAGGAGGAAAGAGCAAACCCGAACACACTCTTCTGTTGCTGAAATGCAGCCAGTCCTCTGGGCATGTCCCCAGCATGGGGAGAATTGCCTATTCTTCAGAGCAAATGAGTTTGATCCATCAACTGATAAAAATCACTACATGCCACCACCGACAGCCTTCTACTACGCGGGTGTTTTAGTACAGCTACATTTCTTTTCATAAAACAGTAACATTTAAGTGAAAGAAAGCACTACAATAAGACACTATTAATGTATATTCCTTGTTATCAAATATAACTTCCCTTTGTACATAATAACTCTCTTCATGCTTCCAAATGCAGACTTCAGAGTGGAAATGACAAAATGTTCAAACTCCTCTTTGCTGCTATGGTTTCTCTGCCTTTTCTATACAGACCTTTGCAAGGCTGGCTGATGCTTCACTTCAGCCAGCATCGCAGCCATTTCAGCCAAGCACGGTTTCAGATGCTGGTTTCAAGTTCTCACATCCCTCCCCATCTTCCACCAAACCCACTTCATCCCGACACAAAGCCAGGATCAAATACTACTAGTTGTCTCTGCTTAGACTTCTGCAAACGGCAACACAGGATGGGTTTGGTGATTTGGTTGTTGTTTTGCTTTGATTTGTTGTTTGGTTGGTTTGGGGTTTTTTTTCTCTTTCATGTCCCACAGGTCTTTTTTTTTTTTTAATTTCCATTTTTTTGGCCATCCTTGGTGATAAAGTCATGTGTGCCACTTGAGCGCCCTGTTTGATAGTCTTCGAACAAGGATGGAGAGATGCTTTTTGAAAGAAGATGCTTTGAGATGAGATATACTCCTTGTATCCACTAAAAGGAAAGGACTCCTGTAGAGTTAATGATCTGGCTTCTATTCAAGGAAACATTATTTCACAGACTCCAACTTTCAAAAGTCTTCATAAGGTTTGTTGCAGCACACTGCAGAACACCCATTCTCTGGCTCTCAGAGGAAAGTCTTTGCCTCACTGATTAAGGTGAAATATTTCCCCTTTCTCCAGCACTCTGTGGCAGCACCATCCAGGGATTTGGCTTCATGAGTCCTCTTTGGAGCCAAGTCACAAGAACAAGTGCGGAGAGCTTCTTCTATGACAGACTAACTCACATGCTAACGACTTGTTAGCACAGGGGAGCATTTCAGAGCTGGTCCTGTAGCCATGGTGAAGCGTTTTCATCAGGTCTATGCTATTTTTCACTGTTAAGGAGAGTTTAATTGAATACATGCTGATTTAGGCCAGACTTTATGTTTCAAGCTATCTGCTGGGCAGCATCCACAAACACAGTCCTCCTTTTGACATTTAGAAGTCATTAACCCCAGCATAAATCTTTCTACAGCTCAAAGGCAGTTATCTCCACTCCTCAAAAGGATGTCCCAATATAGACAACATAGGCTTGTTTTTCTTTCAGATGACAATTTCCAGAATGGAATATTTAAGGTCCAATCCAGACTGCAAAGGCCACAACAGAGAGAACACAACTGGTTTTGTTTAGTCTGGAGGAGAGAAGACTCTGGGGAGACCTTAAAGCAGCTGCCAATGCCTACAAAGGCCAACAAGAAACCTAGAGAAGGGGTTTTGACAGGGGCACGTAGGCACGGGACAAGGGGAGAATGGCTTTAACCTGCCAGAGGAGAGACTGAAATTAGATATAACAAAGAAGTTCTTTCCTGTGAGGGTGCTGAGGCGCTGGCACAGGGTGCCCAGAGAAGCTGTGGCTGCCCCATCCCTGGC
>WYDI02011598.1:0-16170 GCA_009867235.2 Psittacus erithacus
GAAGGTGTCCCTGCCCGTGGCAGGGGCTGGAGCTGGGGGAGCTTTAAGGTCCCTTCTGACACAAACCAGGCTGGGATCCTACGACAGCCCAGAGGTGGCTGTCTGGGCTAGCAGACAGCAGCCTGCCTGATTGTCATCAGCCCTCTCTCCCAGGCCCAGCCCATGCGGATTCAATGCTCTACACACAGTGGTTTTAGCCTGCAGTTTACAGAGGTGTGAACAGCCTGTTTTGGTCCTGAGTCAAGCTCATGTGGATGCTTTGAGCTTGCAGAGAGAGCAACTGGGGAGGGAGGCAGGGTTTTGGTTTCTCCTCACTGAACAGATATTCCAGGGAGATGCTCAGTGCTCACAGCAATGGGACCCACAGCCTGGTGGGATTTGGTACAAGAATGGAGGAAATCAGAAGAGCGAGGAGCTGTGGGGAATGGGAGGAGTGCATAAAGAGCTCAATGCTAATTGGTGAGCTAAAGGTGATGCTGAAACAGTTCCCCCCACTTCCACCCTATGCCTTGTACTGCCCATCCCACCCATACTTGCTGTTAGAAATAGATAATCTCATGCTAGCATGGGCCCCTGCACCTGTTTTGATATCCTGATTCAGATCTTCACATTCATAAACCAGATCAGCTGCTTAAATCTGAATCTCTGCCAGCTTTGCCCAGCAGTTACATCCCTGCCATCACTCAGCTCCTCTCCAGGTCTACATGCAGCATGCTAAGTAGAACCAGGCGCTGGTTTGTCTGAAGATTCAGCATCATACCCTTAAACAGCAAAGTGTAGTAAAAAATCACAACTTCTATGCATGGCAACTTCAATGCAATGTGCAGCCTCTTTAGGAATGCAGAGCCTTGCTGGATCAATAGGATAGGAAGGGCAGCCAACACTCACAACCAGTGTTAAAACACACCAATGTAAAATCCCAAGGGTTCCAGCTGCCTTCCCTGTGCCATCCAAACAGCTGCCAAAGACATTACCATTAGAACCCACCACTTCCCTCTCGCTTTGGCAGCTGCTCGGTCACTGGCTGCTGGCCCAAATGAGGCCAACCCCTGACAACCACTTCTGCTTTTCACTACCTGCCCTCATTTTCTGGCCGGCGGCTGAACCCTGCAAGGGCTGAACAAGCCTCATCACCCCAGCTTCATGCCGTGTTTGGTTCACCCTGCCTCGCCAGAGCCACAATCTGCAGAGGCACTGGGAACGGTGCAGAACTGAGGCAAAACCAGGGATTTACCAAGCTTAGGATGGTTATTTCTAACTGCGGTCCCTGAGCCACAGTGAAAATAATGTGAGGCTGAGAGAAATTGTATTTCTTTCTGAAAGATGGAGAACCACGACAGAAACAGGGAGGGCCGCGACAGAAACAGGGAGAAACAGGGTTTCTGTTTACAGCACAGAAATGCCCTGGAAAGCTAAAAGAAGATGAAATAATACTTTTGATCTTAATGAATAAGACATATCCATTGTTAATACTTGCTTCCATACAAAATACAAGCTACCACATCTCTCCAGCTATACAGTCTAACTCCAAGGGCATTTCTGGTTCAGATACCCACAGTTCATGTTGACTTCAGTATTACTGGTCTGTCTTTGGGCATCACTTCACTAGGAGAGGCTATAGGATACCTCCAGCTATAGCTGCGCTGCAAATCACCACGGGCACCGCAGTCACACGAGAAGGGGGTGGCCAAAACACTTGTTTTGTTTGCAGACGCATGCACTCCAGAGGAGGAAAGGAGATATGAGGAAACAGCCCTTGCAGCTTGGCTATCCAAACACAACCGCCCAGACCACAGAGCCTCCTGGCCTAAGTATGGACCAACCGTGCTAAAGAAGTTTCCCAGGCAGTGAAATCGATACGGAGACCCTGGGTGAGTCTCCGGGAACTTGATCGAACCCTCACCCTTCCTGCAACTAACCAAACTGCACCACAAAGCCTAGCAAACACCAGGACCCCACAACACCGTGTTTCCAGGTCCCAGCCCTACAGACGTTAAAGCCAGCTTTTCAGGAAGCCATTCCCCGCAGAGCAAAAACGTGAACTTTGGGAAGCAGTGACTTAAAAACAAAATCATAAAATAACTCCAGAGCTCACGTGGCCTTGCAAAACCTTCAGTGGTTATTTCACCAAAGACTACGAGCATTGTGCAGTACAGCTGCTGAAATAGATAAAGGAGTGATTTATGATGTGCATGGCAGTTCTCAGCTCACCAGTGGAGTAACGAATGAACGAGTCCCCCAGGCAAACGAAACCTGAACACATACCAATGCAGGTGTGTCCTTTGTACAGCCCGGAGGGGAGTGAAGAGGGTGGTGGGTCATTTCCACGGAGGAAAGGGGAGGAAGAGGCAGCCTTCAGCAGAAGTGGAAGCCAGAGGATGCAGAATAAATTAAGGGATGTTTGCCTAGACCCCCTCATCCTAAGGAAGGAAAAAAGGAAGAAATCAGATGGGAAAGGGCGCATGTATTCCCTAATTGCTGAGGGAGCATCCTGCATCCTTGTCTCATTAGGTGAACAGAGATGCGCATGTCCATGCAGCTACATGTAATACAGGGGCTGCTTCCCAGGTGGGGACACACACGACTGCTCTCTCATGGGGTGCATGGGGATTCCCATGCTCGCACATCACAGGGTGCTCACCCAGCCCATGCCCTTCGCACACCCCTCAGCCCCTCTCACGTCATTTGGAGTCGCTGTGCAGACACCCACCACAACCCAGCGAGTCCCATAGACCTGTGCTCCCCATGACCAGGCTGTGAGGATGCCCCCGGGCTGCTGTGTGCACCCCTCCCGCATCCCATTGCCCCATTTACGTCTCTTCCCAACCTGCCGGCCTGGGAGGACCAAGAGGGTTGCACGAAGAGCCGCGCTCAGCGCTCCCGTGTCTCCTGCGGTAGCAGCGGATGAGTAACGACCTTAAACCAGAGTCGTTTCCAGAGCATTAATAACGCAAGACACTCCCCCAACAACTCGCGCTGCGAAGAGGAAAAAGAACCAACTCCAGGAGCCCTCCTCCCCGCCGCCGTCACGCCTCTGCCCTCCTCCGCAGGCAGCGAAAAGCATCCATCTCCGGCTGCTTCGGTGCGTTCCCAAGCAGGGTTTCCGCCGGGGAGGACCAGGCGTGAAAGCGAAAAGAGGCCGCGGGGGACTGAGACACGGAGGGGGAAGGGACACGGGGCTCATCGCATTCGTTTGCTGCCTGCGAGGCTTGCAAATCGCTGAGCTTTCCCTGCTCCCGCAGCCACAACAACCAGAGGTTTCCCCCTCCCCGTTTTCTTCCGCCCAGATAAGGCAGGAACCAGTCGTTCCCAGCCTGAAGCAAAAGCAAAGTAAAACGTGTTGAAGTAGCATCGCCTCGGAGGGGGAACAAGTCCAAACAGCTAAATCTGCACTGTGTGTGCAAGGATGGGTATAAGGGTACCATGCAGGACTGAGGCATTGGAGGGACAAGGCTATGTCCCATCTCTGCCTCTGCCTTTTTGTATACCCTGGGCAAGTCTTTTGCCTCCCCCAGCGAGCCGTGGCTACTCTCCTTTCTGCTCCTTGCCTGGCAGGCTGTAGACACGGGTTGTAATGAGGAAGCTGTCTCATCTCTCATCCCTAAATGCTTCCCAGGCATAAATAGACTCTTAAATGGTACTGAAAAGGAAAATAGAGGGAATGTACTAAAAACAGTGATTCCCTGCCAAATCTCCAGACATTCCTGCCTATCAACATGACCACTCAGGGATCAGGTGAGCTTTAGTATTTAATAGTTTCTGCAAACCACTTCTTTTCTTTGGCAGCCTGACCTATGGCATTTTAAAAGACAGTCCTGGAACGTTTGCCCAACTTCGATAAGCAGGATTTGCCTAGCGATAATGATAACATAAGCCAGTGGATTTTGGGGGAAAAGAACCCCCAAACTGTTAAAAGCTTCAATGTGAAAACAAACCACTCCAGATTTCCATTCTCTAAACCAAGCCATTGGCTTTCAAATGTATGTTTTTCTTCTAAAAAAAAAAAAAAAAAGAAAAAAAAACCCAACCCAAAATAGAGGTAATAGCTGTTGCCTGAATTTTGCAGCCCTGTTCCTGTTTATCATCCTCCCTATAGCTAGCGATGCTGGGTTTCTTTTCTGTTAATAGCAGATAAACAAGAATCATAGTGCAAAGTACCTTCCCCATCTGGCAATCCTACTGAAATCTGCAGGATGTTTTTCTTAACGCTGTAAAAACTTGCTATAAAAAGACTCTGTGCTACAGTGACTGCAGCTCCAGTAAACCCTTTTTAACACACATATCACTTGGTTCCCAATGACATTTTGAAGTCCTTTAAAACTCTGCATATTGGCTCATGAGTGCTTTCTGCAAAAGCTAATAATAGGCAAGCAAAAAATCTTCTTAGCAGAGAGGTCTTTGGAATGGTTTCCACTTTATCTGTAGCAAAATACAAATCTAAACAATGACACTTATGAAGTATATAGATAGATCCTAAGCTGCTCCCAGGCATGTAAACCTGCGCAGCATCCAGCTCTAGCCTGTAATCAGCTGTTATTTTCTTTCATTTCAGGCCGAGGAAAGGGTGGTAAAATAACCCAGGATCACGTGTAACACGGAGCTGTACCTTCTGCATTAGCCAAGCTCTTAAACCAATTAAAGAAAAACCCCAAAGCTTTTAAAATATGCAGTCTGGACAGACAAATGCAGCATTTGCATGTGTAGGCATAGAGGCCAGCTGGGAAGGTGACACTCCCCCCTCCCAGTGTTAAATCTTTCTCCTTCCCACTCAAATCAGATAGCAAACCTCTTGCCAAGTAGATTTTCTATTACTTCCAAGTCCCTAAGACAGTAAGACCTAAAGCCATTTTGGTACAGCAGTGGAGTACATGATGTTGTTGCTTATTATTAGCAAGTGCATGAATGATGTTAATGGGAGGTAAAACCACATTAGACTGGTCCCAAAGGAAGGGATTTGACCATTAATGCTTCCTTCAGGCTTGTGTACAGCATCTAAGCCAAGCCCGGGGCAAGTGTGACTCTGGAGGTGCTGCTTACCTAGGAATCAGGAGTGTGGCAGCAGTCAGCATTCTGTCTCTCTCTGGGTGTCCATGTGTCCCTTCTGAAGAGGAGGTGAGGACTGTGTAAAGCCAGAGGTATGGAGAGGACACCATCTCTTGCAGCTGGGAAGCCCTCCGTGGCCTGGCAATGACCTAGCTCCACAGGCACACAGGTCAGTTGTACGCTGCTGGAGAGAAGACACGGGATCAACTGAATTTAGACTGGCAATCATAAACACATAAATAAGATAACACAGACCAGGGCCTGCCCCAATCGGTAACTCCCAGCTCCAACTCTTCAGCAGCACCTTCAGAGCTCTCTCAATGTAGGCAGAGCTGATAGAAACTGGCACACCTGTGTGGCTGCCAAAAACCCTAAGGCAAAGCAGAAGCAGCTGAGCAGAATTAACCTGAATTTCCATGAAGGCAGAGGAAACAGTGGCAGGGCAGCTAGTGGAGAAACACAGCCCCCGCGGCTCATCCCAAGAGGAGGAGTTTGGTTGCTGAGGTTTGAAGGACTTACAATGCTCCTCCATGTCTTTTACTTCCATATCCGTTCCTGACACCTAATGTACACTGGTTTGGGCAGAGGTGACAAATACATCGGGGGACAGGTAAGGTTTCAGCCTCTACCTTTGCTGCCCCTGATAGAGATGCAATGGAACCAAGTTGGGATTTCTGATTTTCTGAATAAAGGCTTAAAACACAATTTAAGAGTCACCATTTTCCAAAGGGGACACTTTCATGTGACTGCCACTAAAAGTATAAAGTGAGATGTGAGGATGGAGCTCTGCTCAACACTGCTTTCTGTAATTAGTCCCTAAAGACCTGTTTATGTGTATAGCAGATACATTGAAAAAAACACCAAAAAGAGGTCAGAAAATACTCACATGAAGCCCCAGAACAGGATGCATAGGCATCAATACGTCTTCTGTCAGGATTAGGGACCGCTTGGTTCAAAAAGGGAGACACTGTCTTGAATTATGAGATAGCCATTTTATGAAAGGAAATCAGCTGTCTGTGTATTTATCTACCCTATTCTGTCCACTGCACACTATTTATTTATTTACTTATTACTATTGGGTTAGATTTCTGTTACATGTTTATTTTTATGATATATGTTGGTTTTTTCTTTGTCACATTCACACATGCATTTTTATGATGATTAAATGTTATCTTGGAAGACATTCTCTCTCTTTCCCCCCCTCTTGTCTTTGACGTGTTGTTCAGTTCTTAGGGGAATAGTCATAAGCCTTGTATTTCTGTGTCTGGAGAGATAAAACCTGCAGGAAGAAGCTTTTAGATCAAAGATCCTCTCAGTCCCTTTTCTTCCTTTCATTTTCAAAGCATTGTCCTTTGTGCCCTTTGACTCTGATGTTCCCACTGGTTCATGGCATTGGTTATTTTTCATTACTGCTCTCTGAATTCCTCTGTCATAATCATCTCTGCGGTTGGTGCATTATCACTGGCATGGATGAACATTTCCAAAGCCCCATGTGGATTTGCTACTGCACCACAGCCAACTGAGTCATTCCCTCTGCCCCAGTTTCCTTATCAGTTGCTGCTTTCGGTTCAAGTTCTGCATCTATTTCAGACTCTCCATCTCATTGTCATTCAAAGCTGCAGGGAAAGCATTTTGAACCAGTATTTTCCTACATTCATTTCTGCAAATTTGTTCCAAGCTATTGCCCAGCTGTAACTGAGATGATTATCCTTCATTCTGCCACCTTTAATGAAATTAACTGCTTCAGCTTGCAAGAGCTGTTGATATCCATGCTCTTGGAAACATAAGTCACTGATACGACTTACTTTAGTTTTAGGTAAGGGCTTTCACATAGGGAACCCATGGAAAATACAGCTGGATCACCCTGCATGCCTATGCATGGCAGGTTGTGCACCTCTGGGAGGACAAGAGGTCTGGCTGTTATGGTTGGCAAAAGTAGGTGGCTTTGGATTTTCTACTAAAGATGGCTTTCGGCAAAGCAGAGATCAGGTGAACTGTGTCCTCTCTGACCATGTGGAGCCCGAGAGTGATTTATGATTTAGTGGTGGACTTGGCAAGGGGGGGTTAACGGTTGGACTTGATGATCTTAAAGGTCTTTCCAACCTAAATGACTCTAGGATTACTGGCAATGCAGTACCTTTCCTTAGTTGACTGGCTTTAGTGCAGAAAACCAAACCTGGCTGCTGTGTTCATACAACGTGCAAATCAGAAATAAGCTCACCAACACAGATTTTGCAGTTTGTCTGAGCACAGTTGTGGCCCTTTTCCGCTCTAAAGAAGACCTAATTCCTGCTGGTGCCTAGACAAAGGAAACAACTCTGGCAATTAAGGAGCAAGAGGGTGTGGTGGCTGAGAAAGGGATAATTAGAAAGGCTTAGTTAGAAGCCCTTAGATAGCAGTCACTCAGAGCCAGCTGTAAATACAAGTCAGGAAGCCTGGGAAGGACTCCGCAATGCCCCGCAGTTTGGGTACTCATTTAAATCTCAAAGAAGTAAGAGCCAAGCATTACCAGCTCACGACTCAGCGTGATGGTGTTTTTCTCCCATTATTGCCTTGCCATAAATAGCTAGTAGCCTGCTGGGCAAGCCAAAATCCGGTCTACTGCATCGATCCCTGCAGAGCTACTGCTATTGCATTGGGTTTGTCAGAAATATAACTCCCTATTAGGTTCCTGGTTTAGTGCCGATTGAAGCTGAGATGGAGGGGGAAAAGTTTGCCCCAGATGCTGTCAGGTTCTAGGTGCTTACAAGGGGAGCAGCACGACATCAAAGGGGGAGAAAAATGAATGTTTGATTGTGTTTGTTCCATTTGATCTTTCCTCCTGCAATGCAAATAAAAGAAATGCAGCTTGACAGCCTCTTGATCTCAACACAGAACATGTGCCAATAAAAGATAATTATTCCCAGTGTTTGGGTTTGGGAACAGTGGTAAATGTCACTGGAGGCATTTTTAGCACATACCAAAGTTCACAAGATTATTTAAACATCTTGTTTGAGGCTCTTACTTGAGACTTCTGTGCTCAGGAACAGGCCCTGTACAACATCTGTATTGTTGATGGCACTTCACCATTCAATCACGGGGGGGGGGGGGGGGGGATTTTTCCTTCTTTCCTCTTCCCAAAGAGGTGTTTCACTGATTTGCTTCAATAATAAAAGACCTGCAGGTGAGCTGGACAGTTTCCATCAGCCAAATGACCCTGCAGAGATAGCATCCATCATCCAGAGATGAATATGCAAAGGCAGTGCAAGCTGGCATTTCAGATATTAATTAGGCAAGTGGCTGGTCAGCCAGCCATGTACAGTTCTCATGGTCTGTGGGGAAGGCAGGCTGTATGAAGGTACTCAAAGCACTTGGAGGACTCTGTATCCACTAAGTCACACAAGCTGAGATTGAGGTTACAGTCAGTAAAGACTGCACTGACCTCACTGATAATCTGGTTTTACACAGACAAGCCAAACGTGGGCATGAGGTCAGCCCTGAACACTTCATCTTTCAGATCTACCACTAAAAATTCATGGAGGGCTTATTTGCACTTGTCTGCCCTTTTGCTAAATGCAGCAGACTTGATGCTGATGTCTGGCATCGGTGGCTTAGCCTTGCATATATATGAGAAGATAACATGGGCAGCTGGTTTTAATTCCCATTGTTCATAGCCACCTCACCGTAAAGGAAAAACATCTTTTAAAACCTTTCTTCCTTCTTTCTGCTTCCTTACCCTGGCTGAGCATCCCCCAGGTTTATCTCTTCCTGGCTTCAGACTCAGAGCTGTATTTTCCTTTTTCCTGGCCCATTCCAGAAATTATGGTATTAGGGAAAACAGTCAGTTAAACACAACAGCGCTTTTCAGGCTCCTTCCTGAGGGATATGGTAATGTGAGCAACTGGGCCTTGATGCAAATCAGATGAGTTAATGCATCCCAAAGGAGAACTGAACCTACAGAAAGCAGGCATGACTCCTGCCTTTACAACAAGGAATGGCCCCATGAGAATCAATACCAGGGGCACAAGGACCATCGGAGTGCAAGAGAGGAGAACGCAGGCACTGCATCACGCTTATTCCTCACTCAAGCTGCGCCTTGAACACAGAATATTCCCACCTGGTCTCTGGTCCCTCTGCACATGTTGGAGTCATTAAATCATCCATCAAGGCACCATCCACTGTGCGCGGTGGGATGGCTGCCTGCCTGCCTGCCTCCCTTGCTCATTATTGGCCTTCTGCAGTCCTTTTCAGCCAATTCAATGAAATATAAATAGCATTTCAGATAAACGCTCACCCTCTTATAATACCTTTCTGACGTCTTTCTGCTCTCGCTCTGGGTGCATAAAAAAGTGCTGTAATATCTTTCAATGAATTACTGAATCCTTTTTGAACCCTGATATATATATGCTTAGTACAAGGTTTCTTAAATACAAGGGGTACAGGCATACACATTAGCAAAGTCTAGCCAGCTAAATTGTTCAGACAAAATGGGCAGGCAATCTTCTGCCTTGCGAATCCATTCATCTGCCACGATAAAGTGCTCCAAGCTTGCTGATGCTGGACCCACCTCCTTCTGCTGCAAAGATATGTCCACAGCCACAGAAAAGTAAAACAAAAAGTGTGGTTCAGGCTTTCCCGACCCTTTTCCTTTCAATAAGCTCCTGGACACCACAGCAGGGATTCTCTTCTCCTTGCCCACATCATACAGAGTGAACGCCATACTTACTGTAGACAGATGAGGAGGATTCAGGAATGTTAACTAGGGTTTTGCTGAAGCATGACACAGAATTAGCATCTTCTGCATCTTCCTGGCTTAGAAAACAAATTAACACTGGAGTATTTGTGGATTGTGTCTCCTGTTTACTTGGTCACCAACATTCATCATTTAGACTCAGCAATTATGTATATTTAAAGGAACTGACATAAATTAACAACAAAGCTTGAGGGTGTTAAATAACCTCCAGTAAATCTCCTTCCCTCATTGCAGTCATTTCTCAAAATGAAAATATCTGAGCAAACACCTTGGTCTAACACTACTCAGAGGATAAAGTGGGGGCTGAGTGAGTTTCACCTCCCAAACTTCACCACCTGAAGGAAAAGGGACCCTCTCCATCATCTCTGGAAGGATAAGTGGAAATGCATTTTGAGGACCAAAGTGGCTCTCAGTCTCACAGAAAGGTGGCACATGGACACCCTGGCAGCACATCTGTCACTCCTCACTAAATTCCCGTCACACAAAGCCAAGGAAGAAAACAGGTATGTTCTGAGGATCTGTGGGCCCTGAATTAAACACAAGCCAGAAGCCACTTGTAGCAGTGATCAGACACCAAGAGATGTTTCCCAAGAAGTAGAAATGATAGTAACTATCTAGCTGGGCATGCCCCAATCTATTCCACGCATACCAGAACACCTCTATTTGTGGTCTATGGGTGCACTTCTTTCTGTGCAGCAGTGATGCTCCGGATCCCCCCCAGGAAGCCTGAATAATCTTGCCTCAGTGATACACAGTGACAGTGGTGTTGCTAGGAGTCCAGATAAACCGTAATGTGCAAGATGGGAACCTCGTTTCATATCAGCAGCTGGGCAGGCAATAGACTGACATTCCTTAGGGCTGGAGCAGGAATGGAGAGCAGCATTATAGGCACATCCCATCAGCATGGTTGTGCTTACCACTGAGACAGGTAAGCCTGGGAGCCCTGGCCACAATAAACACAGCAATGCAGCTGGGCATCTAGGTCTCACAAGTGTTTTTCTTCCATCCTTTCCACCCTCTGTAGCCAAATTCTGCCTTGAGAGTCTCAGAGAAACCAAGTCTCCTGCCTGAAAGCTCTGATGTGGAAACCAGGAAAGCTGGGTAAGAAACATTAGTGACCCAATGTTGCAAGTTCCTGGGTACTTACTGGTGAGGAAGTGAGAAGAGGTAGGAAGGATACAGAGGTCATGTTCCTGTTGGCAAATGCTTAGCACTGACCTTCTGAGAATCAAATCCCAATGAAGCCCTTCAAGATGAGCAGCTGAACCCCAGCAGCATTGCTGTGGCAAAAGTTGTCTACAGAGATTAGCAACTCTTGGATGCCAAATAGGTAAGGGAAAGTTGCCTAATTGATTTTAGGATATACAAAGAAACTGGTGTAATTTCCAGCTCTTAAAGACTAGAGAACACTTGCCCTAGATGTGTTTGGTGTATCGTCCTATTTTAGGCAATAATTTGTGATGCAAAATTCATAATTCATGTATCTACACCATCCTTTTGCTTTAATCCTACATCCATCATTTTCTTTTGATGATGAGCAAAAATAACTACAGTCACTGCAGATGAAGGTAAGCTCTAACTTTTATCTGAAACTTTCTGCCTATATTTTCCAGGTGACTGCTTGTGTTTTCAGAGGTGACCCAATCCTGCCACTGCTGAGAATGCCAGCTGCTCCATAGGCTTCCAAGCCCCACTTTGCCTGTGCAGAGCATGCGGGACAGCATCCGTGGTGCTCCTCTGCACCCCTGAGGATGATCCACCTCACTGAAGGGCTCCCCTAGCACAGTGAGCTTGCTTTCTGCAGAGGATGCTAAACATTTCTACTCGTGATGCAGGAAGGAGGATGCTCTGGACCACAGTATCAGGAGAGGATCAGGAGACAAAGTCAGAAGTGTTATACCCTTGTCCTAGAGATGCAGGCTGTTTGGTGTATCATCTCATACACACTGCTAAGCCGTGTTCAGGCACTCTGAATGTGGTTTTCACCCCCAACCAGTGCAGCTGAGGAGCAAGAAAACCATAGGAAAGCGCACTGATATGCCAGAAAAGCTTACCTGATGATGGGAGATTACGGTGAAAATGAATCATTCCCTTCTTCTACTCAAGATAAAGCAGAACACACGTGACTACAGATTGTCTGAAGCAGCAGTGTGGATTTGCAATAGAAGGGATAGCCAACAGGATTTCCAGCTGTATCCCCCTAATAAAAACTGACAAATATTAAAATACTGAATTGCTGCAATGCCCCATCCCAAGACTTCGGTGACTAAAATTCAATCCACTAATTGCCACTGCTTATAAAGTAAATATCATAGAACCCCAGACTGGTGTGTGTTAGAAGGGACCTTTAAGCTCCTCCAGTTCCAACCCCTGCCATGGGCAGGGACACCTTCCACTGGAGCAGCTTGCTCCAAGCCCCTGTGTCCAACCTGGCCTTGAACACTGCCACGGATGGGGCATCCAATATGTTTCATCTGATATGTTACAGATGCTTTCCATTCTCACCTTTGACTTTGGACTTTGCTCCCCTTGGCACAGTGTGGTCACTCAGACAAATCACATTCAGCCCTCAGAGCATGACTGGGGGATGCTCCGCCTTTGTGTGGTGCTGACTGCCTCTCCACACCAACCATCCAGGGCATCCATGTTCACAGCTTCCTTTTGCATCTCCCAAGACATTTCTGAAAGAGAAGAATCCCTTCAACAGCAGCCACATTTGCCCTAATGGCTCATTTTCCCTGTACAACGGTAGCTAAGGCTTTTATCGGTTCTTAAAGCCATCCCTTCTTCTGGGGGCATCTGGGACACACCAGAGGGCAATAATGCACATGAACATGTGCTCTCAGCAGTTTTAGACATGGGCAGTGAAACAGGCAGAATTGCTTTCTGCGTTTGCTGTAAGAAGACTCCACAAGTATGCATGGGTGCACATGTGCGCGATGGATATATCCTGGGAGAAGAGACTTCTAGCTGGAATGACATTCCTCCTGTCACATTTACAGGGAAAGGGAGAGAAAAAAAAAGGAAGTAAATCCTTTTTCCCCTTGACTAAAGAGAACAATGTTATCTGTTAGTTTATCTACCTGCAATAGTTAGTTCAGAGGGGTTTTGGCATATCTGCAATACAAGGGGAAGGAAAGAGTCAATACATATTCAAAAGGACTATTAGTCTTGAAATGCTTTATTGTGCATTTCAAGGAGCAAGCCTTCAATTTGAAGGGCTTGACAAGATTGGTCTATCTCTATTTTAAAAGATACTTTTGGTGCTATTAAGTAATTGCCATTTTCATAGCTCTTTGTACATCCACCTATCTCACACGCTAGATAGACAAACACACATAAATGTGTTTGTTTACTTCATGTGTTTGTGTTTAATTCAGAACATACCTGTTTTCTTCCTTGGCACTGTCCTGAGGGACGCAAGGGGCACTTTTCCATCCATCCCAGAGCACAGTGGTCATGGCAGAGGTGTGTGGCTCTGGGTCAAGGCACCAGGAAACGTGGGACCAGCTCCCCCAGCAAATGTCTTTGCCAAGGATTGCTGGGCTTGCTTGTGAGCTGCTGGGGCAGGATCATGCCCCAGGGTGGAAAAGGCAGGATGTGGCCAGGAGGGAAGCTGTGCATGCAGGGATGGAGGGGCCCTGCCTGGACATGGGCTCAGCCCCACCAGCAGCAGAGAGGTTAAGCAGTAGAACAAGCCCGGGGACTGCAATCTCAGCAGGACACGGGCTCATTGTCACCATTCATTTTAAAATATTGCCCAATTGTTTGGGCACTTTCTTTCTTTGGTCATTCAGCCACGAGTAGGAAAGGTGCCGTCACCCATTGAATGGCCTATCCATCACAACTACTGGTCGGGGAAGGCAGGGACTGTCAAACCTCTGCTGCTGGTCCCACTGGTGTTTGCAGTGCTCAGCCCCTCAGCTTCAGTGTTAGAAGCAGGCTGGTGACTGCAGCAGGTCTGGGGACAGGGCAGGCTGAGCTGAAAGGGGAGGTGGTGAGGACCAGCCTTAGTGGAAAGGCCACATCCCTGCCTCTCCTGGCAAAAAGGACGATTCATCCTTTGCATCCTCAAGCAGCAAAATCCTCTGCTCCTCCTAACATTGTTTTCTCCCATCTTCCATACCATGCTGTTGCCCACAAACAAACCCATGATGCAACTATCCTTAGAAGGGGCTATGCATTACCTGCACTGGAGAAAACCCAGCAGAGGTTTCTCCAATACCATTGTTGCTTATGTTTCAGCATAAGATCCATCAGATGCAGTAATTCCCCTCTGCTGGGGATTCAGGAAGCTATGCGACTCTCCAGTCAGCTCCCGCCCTGTACGATCAGACCTTAGGCTGCATATAAATCAGTTACAGGTGCTTGAATTGAGAGAATTAATTAGTTAGACCTTCCCATCCCCTGGAGGCTCAGACCACAATGAGGCAGGGAGGATACAAGCCAACACGAAACACTATTAATCCTGTGTTTGTCCCAAGTGTGACACACTGCTGGGAGCTATTCTTCGTGCTCATAGCAGGGGGAATTGCCGGGACCTTATTCTCTCTGTTTGCAGGGAACGGCTCATGCAAGACATCAAATTTCCTGGTGCCATCACTATATCCCAGGACCCTCCTCATGACTTACTCAGCGCTTGTCGCTCCGGTCTCGCACACCTGCTTTATCATCCTCACATCCACCTCTGTCTTTCAGAGATGAATGTTTATCACCTTTGTTGCAACAGTAGAATCAAACCCTCTGTTACTTTACTAATGCAGCTTGTTTGTAGAAGATAAGCATACCTATCTCCCGAAAACGTTAACTTCAGCTTAGCACTCCAGGGTATTTCTGGAGTATATTACAGCCTAGCTCAAATCCTCACCACATCCATAAAGGAAACAACAGTAAACATCTTTTGCTGGGGTGCAGGCATCTGAATACATCCTAGACCAAATGATACTCAGTGCTGCACTTCTGGCTCATGTTAGGCAATGCTGCTGTAGGGCTACAGCTTCATCCAAGTGCCAAATGGAGAGGGTTACCTTCATATTCACCATTCAGGGTGTGCTGGAAGAAGAGACAGTGCATTAGCAAACTGGCTGCCCACAGAAACCTGCATCAGCAGGCTTCAGAAGCTGGGAAAGTGTAAAGAAAGCTGATGGAAACGGGCTTCACTTCAGGAGTCTGAAAATGCCTTTTTAACGTGCAAGTGTGTCAGCAAGAGAATTATGCATCCATTATCAAATGGGGAGCACCTCTGAGTTCTCATCTCACTGTACCTTAATTCTTTTCTTTTCAGTACGTGGTATAGAATTGTGCTCCTACAGTACCTCCAGTGCCCCGATACGCCATTAGTAGGACACGATGGTCTCAGCAGCACTGAGGTACTAATTTCCATCAGGAACTTGGCCAACCAGGCAGTTACAGATGGGCTTTCCTTCTCTTTGCAGCATGGGAACCGCAGCTTCAGCCCCATCCAGCAACACTGGGGTGCAAAGGAGCCATCTTTGGCCTCCTGGACCTGGCAGGGGGTGTGCAGGGCTCACCACAGGGATGCTGCCAGCAGCAGGAGCTGCTTGCTCCCCCAGGATGACTTTCCTAGGCAGCAGCCCCAGGGGCAGGGAGCCTGGAGCTGGCTCCCACAAGGCAAAGCCACTTTTTCAGACCTCACAGAGGAATTAACACCACTCAGACTCTGCCTCCTGGGAGTGCGCCATCCTGAATCACCTGCCACTGCCTCCCCTCAGCGTGGCCATCAGCGCTGTTGCACTGGTACCCTGCTCACTCCCTGCAAAACTCAGCACCAAGGGTCTATCAAGCCTCATCAGAACACAAGAAGGAAGCAACTCCCCCTCCCTACACCTCCTGTCTGCACAGCGGGCTTGCTCCTTGTTCTATGAACTGATGGGAATCTGCCCTGTGGGAAGCAGGCAGCAGTTCCGTGCTGGTGAGGGCTCGCCTGGCACAGCAGGCGCGTGATGCCTGCCTGGGGTAGATGGGCCACCTCGCAGGGCTGTCAAGTGCGAGCGAGTGCTCAGGTCCAGGCTGGCCACAGCATCGCTCCTGGCTGTGTTTAATTCCTTTGCTCTGCATGAACAAAGTTATGACTTTGATAACACTCTCCAGTTTTTAGCAGCCAGGGAGAGCTGAATGCACACTTGCCAGCCACTTCACTTGAGCTTAACTCAGGAACCTGTCTGCAGAAGCCCATTGCTGAGGAGCATCCTGAAGTCTGGGAACTGAAGTGACCGGTGTTTGATTAAAACTAACCAAACCAAGGAAGGCAATTGCTACTTGGAGAGGGGCTTTGGGCAAGGGCCTGTAGGGACAGAACAGGGGGAATGGCTTTAACCTGCCAGAGGGGAGACTGAGATGAGCTCTTAGGCAGAAGCTCTTCCCTGTGAGGGTGC
>WYDI02011599.1:5407-23481 GCA_009867235.2 Psittacus erithacus
CTGTCACGAGTAATAAATTTCTTGATACAAGTTTCCGGAAACTGCTTTTAAGGGATTTGGCCTAAAGTGCTGCTCGTTGAAGGGTCCCTGAATAGGTGGGGTGAACACCCTCCGACTTGGCAGGGCTGCCCAGGGTGGGCAGGCAGGTCGGATACAAGGGTCTCATCCTTCTTGGGAAGCGAAGTAGATTGGTCTCCCTAACCTCTATCAGTGTGGTGCTGCTCGTAGGGTCCCTGAATAGGTTGAGTGAATACCCTCCAACTTGGCGGGGCTGCCCAAGGTGGGCGGGCGGGTTGGATACAAGGGTCTCGTCCTTCTTGGGAAGCGGGTAGATCACCTGGTGTCTTAACGTGACAGCCATCATATTCATCCCACATTCATATGTAGCACAGTTTCGTGGGAGAATGAGTGAGTATGATAAACATTCTCTTCATCTGATGTTTTAGAGACTCAGTGCATTAAGACCATTGTGGTAAATTGGGCAAATGACAATTCTTTATTATTGGGGGCAACTTTAAATACAAAAAAGAAGTATCTTTATTATTTCCCATTGATCAGTTTTTGCTGTGTAAAACAGAAAAACAAACAGAACTCTACTGCATATTGCTGCCTATTAAATGGTCAGTTACTAAATGAGCTAAGACCTTAAAAATATCCATAGGCAAACAAACGTCATCAAAAGGCACTCTCATATACAGCAGCCTTATATAACCTAGGTTTTATGATCAGAGAATTGGGGACTAATTCACAGCCTGAACAATAAAACTTTTTTGCAAGTAGCCCTTTCTCAGTCATACTTGGGGTTTTTCTAATTCTTTTTTACTTACCCTTTAAGATAAGCTCATATAGCAAAAATAGCCCAAAGACATTATACCTTGGTCAAGCTACTTTCTTTGATTGGTTTGATAGCCAATCATTATTTATTGCAATAGGATACAAGTACTGAGAGCAGCTACGCCGTTTTACAGAAATCTAGTCACAAAACCGATGATAATAGTTCTTAGTATGAGTTCTAACCAAGACATAGACTCTTATTTGTTACTGTCTGTTGTCTGCAATTGCCTCAAGGTAGTGATAATATTTCATAGGGTCCTCTTCACAACTGTTTTCTACCTGCTTATAATAAAGCATAACTAAGGATGATTTCTGAATATTAAAAATTTCAAAGGTAAGTAAGATGTATTAACTGAGTTATAAGAAGAATGGAAAATATCAGAATCATCACTTTTTTATTGTTTTAATCTTTTCTAACCTATTGACACAACAAAGAGGGCTTAATAACAACTGCTATCTGAACTGCTGTGGTGCTCCAAGCTACACGTTAATCTTCAAAATTGAAACACTTCAAATTGTGTTTCCAAGAATGGTACTTCAGTGTTAGTAAATCAGTGATTCTAGTTCTGTAAACATTTTTATATAATATTTTTTATTTTTTTCCTGAAAATGACAAAGGAACACAGAAAGATCTTTGTTGGCAATTTTCATCCCATGCTTCAAAAGTCACCATCATCTGCAAATTGAGATTAAAATTGATAACATGTGTCAGGTATTTGCTGCCTTTTTAAAATTCTAAAACTAGCAACAGCTATAGTTTTATATATAAAAATTCATGTCAGTGTTCAGTACATTTTAATAACTGTTATTTATGATAAGTACAATGTCATGTGAGATTATTAATGATGTACTAATTCCTAATGGGAATAAATAAAAAAAAAAAAAAAAAAAAGAAAAAACACTGCAGGCTGAAGGAATAATTTATTGGGGTTTTTTTTAAGCAATAAATGATTCCAATTAGTACACAGAGTTCATTAGTAATTATATAAGTTATTATTAAATATGTAGAAGAAAACAAAGAAATGGAAGGCCCTGCCAGCAGAGGAAAGACAATGATGAAGAAAGAGCTAATCTAGGAAAAGAAAAAGACGCCATATAAATTTGGGGGAAAAAAGTGCAGGAAAAAAGAATAGGTGGTAGAAGATTAGAGAATTACAGCAATGATGATAGAAAAAAGATAGGAATAAGGACTCTGAAATTGCTCAATTTGTAGAGCACATAGGCTTGTAAATAAGATATTGTCATCTATAGAAACAGGCCCCAAACCTTTGTATTAGCTCAGAATTGCAAGGCCTCAGGACTTGTTAAACTTTTTCTAGATTTCCAGGCAACCACGAATTTTTGACAACCAAGCGACAGCTATCTGACTTGTATTAGCTTTTTCTTTCTTTGTATTATAACATGTCTTATTATAATAATGCCTACATATTTTTGGAACTAGTAGCTAGTAACTACAGACAGTTGTTCTGAGCAGAGTGAAGTATCTATGACCCTACAGGGGAAAAAAAGCTATATAGGAGTACAGTGTCCTTGAAAGTACAAACATCACATCATATCAGAGGTCCTACAGCTATAAACATAAGTTAGTGATCACTGCAGAAAAGCAGCCTTGTGAATTGGGTAAAAGTTTTAGGGTATAAAAGAAAAAGAAGAACAATTATCTCGTACACGTAAAATGCCATGTATAAAAAATCAGCAATGGGAGTATATATAAAAAAAAGAACAGTAAAGCAGACCATGTCATCAAACTTAAAAATTAACTCCAGTTAAACCTAGAAGATAAGGGGGGAAATCCTTTTCATCAATGTCATGCTTCCAAAAATGAATTCATTATACTGACAATTCACTGTAACACATTGGAAAGGTGAGCACAAGGCTAAAGAAAGTGCGCTCGCAGATCAGAAAGAAAACTGTATCCTGGGCTACATCAAAAGGAGCATGACCAGCAGGTCGAAGGAGGTGATCCTGTCACTCTGCTCTGCTCTCGTGAGACCTCACTTCGAGTATTGTGTACAGTTCTGGTGTCCTTAGCATAAAAAAGGACATGGAACTGTTGGAACAAGTCCAGAGGAGGGCCACAAGGATGATCAGGGGACTGAAGCACCTCCCGTATGAAGACAGGCTGAGAAAGTTGGGGCTGTTCAGCCTGGAGAAGAAAAGGTTGCGAGGAGACCTCATAGCAGCCTTCCAGTATCTGAAGGGGGCTTTTATAAGGATGCTGGGGAGGGTCTCTTCATTAGGGACTGTAGTGATAGTATAAGGGGTAACAGGTAAAAATTTAAACAGGGGAAGTTTAGGTTGGATATAAGGAGGAAGTTCTTTACTGTGAGGGTGGTGAGACACTGGAACGGGCTGCCCAAGGAAGTTGCGAATACTCCATCCTTGGCGGTGTTCAAGGCCAGGTTGGACAGAGCCTTGAGTGACATATTTTAGTGGGAGGTGTACCTGCCTGTGGCAGGACGGCTGGAACTAGATGATCTTAAGGTCCTTTCCAACCCTAGCTATTCTATGATTCTATGATAGAAGGTCAATGTATAGCAGCTTACCTGTTTCTTTGCCGTGAGTTGAAATTGCATAATTGAACATAAAGTGGTCATACCACATAGGTGAAACAATAGTATCTCCCTGAGACTTTTTTGGGGGTGTTGGACTTTTTAAAAATATTTTTTTATTGTCTCACAGTAAGGATTTGTTGTTTCTGTACATCAGATGTGTTTCTTTATCCTACAGAAATTCTCCTGGGTATACTGCAAGATGCTGAAAGGAGTTTTGTCTCTCCAGAAGGAGCATACAAGATGGATCTGATACTGAACTTGTACGTGGCTGAAAAAGACTTTCAAGAATTTTAGGTTCAAGTGATGTTTTTTCCTGTCCTATATGAATGCATGAAATGGTGTAGCAAATCAATAAAGCTCAGAATATGGTCTGAGAATAGGAGTTGTAATGCAGTTCTTAAGATGTTTGACTATTGGCAGCATCTATGGAAAGAAAATTTTTTTTGTTATATACATTTTAACTATTTTTGGAGTACGGTCTTTCAGGATCAAGTGTGGCAAGACTTACAAGAGCTTTAAAATGAGAAATATGAGACAACGCTGAGGAAAGCAAACATAACTTCCATGCCTGGCTGTAACAGGGGATACAGAAAATCAGGTAAATGAGAATTCAGTAAAGGGTACAGGAGTATTTGCAGGTATGGTTATGTAAATAAGTACAGAATAAGGCTTGATACTAGTGTGATTAATAGTGAGACGACACACAGCATAGCTAATTCAGCAAGAATATTAGCTGAGAACTGAAATAAATAACTAATACAAGCTGATGGAATAATAAAATGGAGCAACTAGTTAATTTTTTGCAGTGTGTGAGAAAAAATGCTGTAAGAATAGAAGAAACTTCAAAACTGGAATGTTACTTTCGAGCATAAAGCATTAAAAAAAAAAACCCAAAACCAAACAAAAAACCCTAAGCTAAGCAGTTGGAAAAACACTTATGCTAAGGAAAAAAGAAATGGTGATATAAATGTTAGCCTTGACTAGAATTATTCAGAGGAAAGATTGATTGTAAAAGAGATTTTATCACTTTAATGTAAGGATCTACCACAGGTGCCCATTTAAGACACAGATTAAGTTAGATTTTAAGGACACAACATGAATGTCTTCCTTTTTACTCATTCCAGTAAGCACCTAAGATTTCAAGATACTCTTCGCAGGAAGAGGGCAGGATAGCAGTTATGGTTGTGACTACACTGACAAATCCTTTTCCTCCTGTTTTATGGCTATCTGTCCCTATTATCACCTATACTGCACATTTGTTATTAATTCACAGGCTTTCTTGGAAAATTGAAACAAATAATTCCTGCTTAGACAATAAAGCATCCTGACATCCTCTTCAGTTCATTCTTAGGATTTCTTTGTATAGGTAATATCAACAAAATAGCACCAGATTGAGTTGTAGCTTGCACAGACTTATGATGATATCCCAGTACACCAACATCCTGTATTAAAAAGTCTCATGACATGGAACATATAACCTTGGTGTTATGCTATGAAATAGCCATTCTGACCATCTACGCCATAATCCTCTTGTTATCTCAGGCACTTTGAGATTTAAATAAAAATCCAGAAAAAAACAACACACATAAATTAGCTGAGTCCTAGAGCTTACAGGTCAAGTTCTAAGAATTGCGTATACAGACAACCTACTTCAGGAATAAAGACAGGGCTCAAAACCAGAGACAGTGCCTATGATTTTAGCTAAGTTAAAACGGATGAGGTTGCTTGAAATAGTCATCAGATAAGCTCGAAAGACAATCCCTAAAGCAGGATCTGGAAGACATGTCTCATGCATGATTCCTCTAAATGTGATTCTGCTTCACAGGTGAAATGTAACACATTCCTCACTGGCAGAAGTCTGATGGAAAGCAGAAGCTGCTACTTATTCTGCACACTAAGACTACTTGCTGCATTGAGCTCTTTAGGCAAGAAAACTGAAGTGTATGAATTTGAGCAGGTTGATGTAATCTCAGTATAGGCAAGACTGTGCATTTCCAAGCAATACTTCAAAACCACTGACTTAGTGACTTCAGGAATTTGTGTTTGAGACTTACAGAGCTACATGCCACCTACACCTTACTTTGGCATCTTCACTGTGCTTACAATTCCAAACAATTCACAAAAATGGGTTAATTTAGGTTTTAAAAAGGAGAAAAGAAATTAAATTAATGGGAAAGGATTCTATACCTGCACAAATAGAAAGAAACAGGCATATAGCAGTTTTGCACTGAGAATAAGGTTATATTTGAAATAATTCAGACACAACTGAATATTAATTGAATACTTTGTCTTAGCTTTTTGTCTTGAGTATAGTGGAGTATAAGTGGAACTGTGTTAAAATTAATGACAATGCATATATGGAAATAAGTCAAAGAATTTGGTTAATTTAAATTGGGAAGTCAGAGAGTCCTCATTTTTAAACAATAAAGCTAAAAATGGATCCTAAAATAAAAGCTTAAAACATTTAGCTTCTTTTAGCGAACCAAAATTAAAACTGACTTCTATAAAAAATACTCAAGAACTTGAATATCAACGAGCGAGTACTGCTATTCAGATTCAAGGACAAAGTTGTCACAGTAATAAATGAATTTAAGTTGACTGTGAATGATGTTGACCAGAAGTGAGAAGAAGATTTATCATTCTAAAATAGAAGAGGCTGTAGAGCAACCCTTCACTTAGCAGCACAGGAAAAACCATAGCTAAACTGAATTTAGTTACCCTATGTAACAGATTTAGAACTGTATGACATAACTGACTGTAGGCACTTAGCTCTGTTCCACATGTTTCTTTTCAATTCTTTCTAACATATTCTTAAAAACAGTTATTTTCATATATATGTATATATGTTGATTTTAAATGTGTCACAGTTGTAAAATAACTAGACTATTTTCTTTTTTAGTGTCAATAGTTTTTTTACCCTACTTTAGATATCATTTAACTGATCTCATGGATTTCAAGGTTCATTGCTTATCTCAGCAAGAATACTTTCCTGTATTTGAGCTGTTGTGTTTGCCACTTAAAAAGCAGGTACTGTATGAATGAGAAGCAGAAGTTCTCATTAGATATGTACAAGAGATTATCTGTAAATTTGCAACAATACTTGTGATCCTAGTTTGCATCAGCATCAACAAAAGCAAAAAATTTCTTGAAAACATGTTTAGGAAAACAGTGTCAAGAGGAATTCACCTCAGTATTTGTACAGGAATTTCAAAAGCTCTCTGCAGTCAGTACTATTACAAAGCATGCATATTAGTGGTAACTGTCAGTTTGTCCTCCCTAATGCTCTCCTCCTTGAATGTTAGCCATAGAGAAAGCATACAGCAAATTAGGTAAGATTTCAAAAGAGATGGGTAGGAGGGAGTACTGTAAATGTCTTTGAAGTAATTGTCTATAGACACACTGTGGGTGACTGAAGAGAGTAGCAACTAACAATTACCTGGAGGAGGACACTTAGAGTTCTTAATTAAACAAAGACTGAAGAATAACTCCCAGAGGCAGCATGATCACTGGATGCTTCAGCAAGCGCATAATGCTTAGTAAAAGTATGGACAGAGCTCCAGGTGGCCTCTCTGCAAATGTCGACTATGAAATGTTCCACAGAGAAGCCACTGTCACTTCAATGGTTTAAAATGGCCAAATGAGCCCTTATAAGTAAGGTAGTTTCTCTACCAGCAGTTTTATAGTACTCATTTACACCTTATGATAACCAGAATGGTAATTCTTTGTGAGAACACTCAGCACTCCCTGAAGTCTTTCAGCCTTGACACAAGGACAGTGAGAGATGTCCTGAAGGCTCTTCTGTCACTGTAAAAGGACAATAAGTATTTATACTCTAACATGTAGAGTTGCATTTACCGAGGAATCGTGGAGCTTAGGAGAAACATTGCAGTCAGAAAACTACTCCAGTAAAACCATGGAAGGTCTGCAAAGGGTTGCTTTTTCTTTGTGGCAATGACAAGAGGAATCAGCCATAAGACCCTGTGTCTCAGCTAAGCCGGTAGAAATGATAGGCACTGAAAAGGCTTTTGATAGATAAATGAGGAAGATAAATGAGGAAGAAATACCATTTAAGGGTAGTAGAGCCTACACATCTGAACTGAAAGAGTCTATCAATATTGTACTGGAAAGTGGGTCTTTAACTACAGGTAAAGCCTGTTAGATCCTTCAAAAATTCCCCTGGGGACTGAGAATGTTGATTAATCTACATGAGGATATAAAGCTACAATGACTTCCAAATTGGTGTGACAGAAAAAAAAATTACAGGTCACACATCTCTAGTTTTGAGACATAGCTAAGAACTGGAAAAATCATTTAAGTGATTTTTCTATGACTTATGACATGATTTTTAGCATGACTTATGAAAGTACCAATATACAAATGCAACTTTTTAATTTGGTAGTTAAATCTACTAGAATTTTTTCTACTATTTATAAGACTGTTCTTCCCTTCACTAACTCTAAGACATCCAACAGTTTATCCTGTGACAAACTAAATTTCCTTTTTCTTGTGAGAAAACCACCCAAGAAGGACAAGGCCAGGCTGACTGAGAGGTGGAATCTTAAAAAAAACCAAACAAAAACAAAAACACCACCCCCCCCCAACAAAATTATAATAGAACTCTGCTATAACATACAAAATTCACTAGTCAGAAAAGATAAACTGGCATGTTTAATGTAAATTGGACAGTCCCAGAAAAGAGGCTGAAATTAAGAATTTTTTAGTAACTCTAATGGAGGCAACAGTAATGCATAGCTCTTCAGCATACTTACAAAATGGCTTAATTCTGTTAAACCTGTCTTCAGGATGGCTTATGTAAAGGCAGGCCTGGAATTGCCTTGGAATTGCAATTGCTTAGAGATATCTGAGGCCACAGCCATAAATGCCCTTCCAAGATAGCTCTCATTATTATGGACCTAACTGTGATATTTAAAGCAGCATTATCCTACAGGCAAATTTTCAATTAGAATAGGAGCAAAAGCATTTTTAATTTCTTGAGACTAAACCTGAAAATAACCTGGAATGGTAGCACTGTTTAGGAGCAACGAAAATAATTGCTGCTTCAAAATCAGAAGTGATGAAATACTTCTTCATCCAGTCAATTGTCAATATATTTGTGGCATACTTTGATGACACTGATGGCCTAGAATGTTGCACAGCAGCTACCAGGAGAAAGGGAATGGTATATAAAATTTAAAACCCTTTATTTTCCTTTTCATTTTTCATAGCAGTTCTCTCTTCATTTTTTGACACATTAATCAAACATATATATGTCTGAGACTTTTTCCATTTTTTTCTTTTTCAAAACTGTTCTAAAATGTAATATGACTGTGTTTATGCTAGTATGAAAAACTATTCTTCTCAGCCTTTTTCAAAAGACTGTTGGTATGGTGCTCTTCATCTCTTAAAATTCATTTCAAACAGGAATAAATATAACAGAACTACAATCTATGATGTTATAAAAGTTAGAAAAATCCTCTGTAAAAAGCCACAGTATCCAAAAATATGCATCCTTATTGTTCTTAAAATAGTATGAAATGTCTTATTTTAGAACAAGGAATTCACCAAAAAAAAGATTTCTCAAAATTCTTTGAGTTGGTTTTGATGTATTATTTATATCTTCTAGGTATTCTGCATAGGGAATAAATTCATATATTAAATTCACCTGCACTTTTCAGGTAGTATACTAGTACCCTTTCAGCTTACAACACACGATTACAGTTTCTGAATTTTCATTTGTGCTTTTATTCCTCGACTTTGAGGTGACACAAGCTTATGGCCTAACAGGTAATTTATTTCCCTTTCATATGATGTGCTTCTCTCTATTAATAACTGTAATCAGAAGAAGTAGATAGGACACTTTCTCTCACTGGTGCATGGTGGACCCGGAAACATAACAGTAAATTCATTTTTCTTTCTTTCTGCATAGTAGGATGGTTTCAATGCCAGCACTTCAAATGAATTTCCATTTCAGATCAATAGCATGCTTTCAATAAAAATTTCTGAATTATTTCCACTTAACATAATGTTCTCACTGGAAATGATCTTGGAATGCACGAGCTTGGTTCTTTCTAAATGAAAATAAACTGAGAAATTCACCACTGAAATAAACTTCAATGGGCTACAACCACTACAGCTGCTCGATCTACAGGACTAACTGTTTGAAATATGCATAGTGTAGAGTACCCCATTTTCCATGCCAGCTGCTTCAGTCTAGAGCCCTTCCCATTTCATGGCACTACCTTGCTAATGTGAAAGCTGTTATTTACCTTTTCTGTTCATCACAGGAAAAAAATATCAGTCATGTTTTTTCCCTCTTTCTATAATCATAAAATAAATTTTACCGCATTAGCAGTCAATATGAATTTCTTGAAGCAGAGAAAATGTTAGTAGAAATTCCTAGCTTTCACACATTCCTGTCAAATTAGAAGCAATTTAATTATTTAATTTCTTAAATGGTTATCATGAATTATAGGCAAGGTCCAACAAAAATTATAAGCATCCAGTTTACAAATAGAGCACTGCATTCTGCAAGTCTTCTCATGCTTAAATCTAAACAAGTGCTTCAATAATACACTAGATCAGAATCTACGTTTTAAAAATTAGGATAGATGTGACAGTTTTCAGGACTGGGAAATGAGAGATGCGCTTTAGCAATACCAAATCATACAGTTATAGAATCATAGAATCATTATGGTTGGAAATGAGTTCTTATAAGATCATCTAGTTCCAAGACCCCCACCACTGGCAGGGACATCTGATTATACTTCTGCCTTCCCCAGAAACTGTCCATGCCATCCCCTTCTCCAAACATTCACAATCACTTTTGTCTTTGTCTTTTGCCTCAAGAGAAAAAATGCTTCCAGAAAAGGAAGGCAAAAAGTTTTAAAACGTATTAACTCTACTGATGGACAATAGAGATGGCTTACTGGATCTAGGACAGAAATAAAACAACAACTTGTCATCACCGTGAAATACAGAACTGTTTTAGGTCACACTGAGCACTCAAACATTGAGCAGTTTAGTTGACCTAGACTGACTAAATATTCTTAACTATTGACAATAGTTGTTGACATTCATACTAATTCAAATATATTCAATTCATAAAAAAATAAATTAATTCATACTAATTCAACTAATACTAATTCAAAGTAATTTCATGATTCTTCTGATTTGAATGCTATTTCCATTGTCCACAATCACATCCTGCAAAATTCTCACAGAATCTGGAAAGCTACTAGCAATAAAAATAACAAACATGAAAGTTACTAGCAATAAAAAGAACAAACATAAAACCTTTAAACTTATTCAGATTTTCATGCATCAGTAGACACAAGAAGCCTTTTTGTTTCTGTTTACAAAATTTCTCTGTAACGTGCCACAGCATAATGGCATACTGTAGAGACTGAAGTGAGCAGCCTAATGCACATAAAAATGCCATCAAGGGAATCTTCTGCTAAATAACTATAGTCACTTTATCTGGTCAGGAAAGTGCAAAGACTCTTTTGTGAGGTAAGACATGCCCTGCTTGTTCAGAAAAGCCAAAAGCAGAAACTTACATCGAAATATTTAAATACTTATTTCTGTGCTAATTTGCTGGGGTTTTAGGGAAACTATTGTGAAGACTGAAAATGTAACCCTTCAAACTCTATGACAAATAAAAATATTATGGGAATATTTTTTTGCTACAGATAAGGAAGTTTCAGAGTGCTGCTGAATCCGAATTTATTTGCTCGAATAAACATGTCAAATAAATGCAATGTGAAACAAAATACTGCATTTGCTAAAATAAATACACATTAAAATGAGTATAGCTATAGAAAGCTGCAGTGCTTAGAGAAAAAATTAGAGCTCAATCAGAAATAAATGTATGACATTGAAAAAAGCAGGAAACTTTTACAGAACATGATAAAATGAATACTGCACCATTTAAAACTGATTGACAGGTAATGAACTATAAAATCTATATAGAAACGGAAATGACAGGGAAAGAATAGCACAAAGCATCAATGCTATAGTTACAGGGCTGAAAGAGGGGGAAATTTCTCAGACAACAGCTAACTGAAATTAAGCAAATTAAAGACTGATGAAAAATCTGTGTTCTGGTTGAATTAACCAGTGGCTGAGAGACATAACAGCACTGCAATTTTACACAACTATTAAACTGATGTTCCTGCTTATATCAAACTTCCTATACAGCTGAAAATGAGACACCAGGAAAATAAAATGCATTCCTCCAAATCTGGCCATTCCTTGGTTGTAACAATATATGTTAACCATATTATCAGTTTACTATCCAATTTTCAATATGGTAAGTGCTTAATAAAGCAAACATCAGTTTATTTGTTAACTTTCTGCTCATGATTAATTTGCTTGGCAGCTGTTTTGAATTCCGTCCCAAGCAAATCTTCTCCTAATCTATTTGATAAAATGAATTCAGATAGTAATATTCATTTGCAAGGTTTTCTGGGACTTGGATTTACTTAATAGGATGATTACTGTTTTTCACATAAGGGTTCCTCTGGTTCCTTCCCTGCACAAACCAAAACTTTCAATATTTGTGTGCTTCACTCAGTGCAGTGCAATCCATAGCTTGAAGCCTCTAGCTAATCTGAAGCATAAAACTATTTTCAAAATGTTTTCAAATAAACACTGTGATAAGAAGTCGTGATAGTCACAATAAACTTTGATACTTAGAAGTGATCTATACTCTAAAAGTTTTGAAGATTACTGCTGCAAACCATTCCAGGGAAGGGACATCCACAACTGATCTAGGCAATATCTTCCAGTGCTTCACCACCCTCAAGAATTTCTTCATAATAGCTTAATCGAAATCTACCCTCTTTCAGCTAAAAGCCATTCCCCCTTCTCCTATCACTACATGTCTTTGTATAAAGTTCCTCTTCAGATTTCTTGAAGGCC
Source organism: Psittacus erithacus (assembly GCA_009867235.2). Lineage (NCBI taxonomy): Eukaryota > Metazoa > Chordata > Aves > Psittaciformes > Psittacidae > Psittacus > Psittacus erithacus. Next base: position 17,716 of record WYDI02011599.1, read on the forward strand.
CCCTTCAGGTACTGGAAGATTGCTATAAGTCTCCCCTGGGCCTTCTTTTCTCCAGGCTGGACAAGCCCAACTCTCCCAGCCTGTCTTCATAGGAGAGGTGCTCCAGCCCTCTGATCATATACATGGCCCTCCTCTGGACTCACTCCAACAGGTCCATGTCCCTCTTGTGTTGGGGATCCCAGAACAGAACAATACTCCAGGCTGGATCTCATGACAGTGAAGAAGAGGGGAACTATGATGCCCATCAACCTGTTAGCGATGCTGCTTTTGATGCAGCCCAGCGCACTGCTGGCTTTCTGGACTATAAGCAGACGTTGATGGCTCTTCATTAACCAACATTCCCAAGTCCTTCTCCTCAGAGCTGCTCTCAGTTCCACCTCCACCCTACTTGTATTTGTGTTTGGGATTGTCCCTACTCAGGTGCAGGATCTTGTACTTGGCCTGGTCAAACTTCATGAGGTTTGCATTGGCCCACGTCTCAAGCCTGTCACGCTCCCTCCTGATGGCATCCCTTCCCTCCTGCATGCCAGCTGCACCACACAACTTGGTATCTTGGCAAACTTTCTGAGGGTCCATGCCATTCTCCATGCTGTTGACAAAGATGTTAAACAGCAGCCGTCCCAGTATCAGCTCCTGAGAAATGCCACTTATCACGTCTCCACTTGGACATTGAGCCATTGATCACAACTCTTTGAGTGTGACAATCCAGCCAGTTCCTTTTCCACTGGGTGGTCCATCCGTCAGATCCACGCACTTCCAATTTAGAGACAAGGTTATCATGTGGAACAGTGTCATACACTTTGCATAAGTCCAGGTAAATGATGTCAGTCACCTTTCCCTTATCCACCAATGCCATGGTCCCATCATAGAAGGCCACCAAATTTGTCAGGCATGATTTGCCCTTACAGAAGCCACAATGGCTGTCACCAATTACTCCTTGCTCTCCATATCCCTTAGCATAGTTTCCAGGAGGATCTGCTCAATGACTTTGCAGAGAACTGAGTTGGGACTGACCTGCCTGTAGTCCTTTGAGTCTTCCTTCTTTCCCATTTCCAGTCAGAAGGAACTTCAACAGACTGCCATGACCTCTCAAATGTGATGAATAATGGCTTGGCAACTCCTCACAACCTACACATGCATCTTGTCAAGTCCCATTGACTTGTGCACCTTCAGGTTCCTTAGATGATCTCAAACCAGACCTTTTCCTACAGCAGGTGGTTTTTCATTCTCCCAGTCCCTGCCTTGGCCTCCTGCAACTTGGGTGATACGGCTGGAGCTCTTGCAGTGAAGACCAAGGCAAAAAAGTCATTGAGTACCTTGGCCTTTTCCATGTCACAGGTGACCAGGTCTCTTGTTTTGTTTCCAGAGAGGGCCCACATTTCCTTTGTCTTCATTTTATCCCATATGTACCCATAGTTTTCTTGATGCCCTAGTTTAGACATATTTGAAAATGCAATTTATTCTTGCTTTGAAATCATGAATAGATACCCACTGTATTTTTGTGGGTGTACTATGCACTTCCCAAGCTTTTTATCCATTCACAAGTGTGCTCAAAGGGTAACGCCTTAACTTCTCATAAATTAAGGCAACAACATAGGCGCTCTTCATCTTCTCAGTGTAGTCTAAGATCTCACCTGTCATGTTATGACACTAGGTAGTCTACCCACTTCCCAAGAAAGACGAGACCCTTGTATCCAACCTGCCTACTCTCCCTTGAGCAGCTCGCTAAGTCAGAGGGTGCCCACTTAACCTATTCAGAGACCCCATGAGCAGCACCGGGCCAACAGAGGTTAGGGAGACCAGTCCACTCGCTTCCCAAGGAAGACAAAACCCTTGTATCCGACCCACCTACCCTCCCCTGGGCAGCTCACTAAGTCAGAGGGTGTTCACTTAACCTATTCAGGAACCCCACAAGCAGCACCTTAGGCCAAATCCCTTTTATCAACTATAAAGTTTCCGGAAACTTATATATATATAAGAAATTTATTACATATACTCGTGACAGGATACAGATTCAAGATAGCTGGTGACAGGGACTGACTACGTAAACAGATACAATCAAAACTGATCAGTGATAATACTAAATAACTAGCAAGATGTTAGTTAGTAAATGCGCATAACACAGAACAACTCTTACCCAATAGGCATCCCTATAGGGGGGAGAAGAGAGATCCATCCCATCAACTGGTCCCAGACGTTTCGATGGAGGGCTTCTCCCTAACATCCCCCTTCTCTTTCACCAAGTTATACTAGTTCTTTACTTTCAGGTGGAGCTTGAGTTACTCTAGTCATAAATTCCTTTCATATCTCTGTTAGGATTGGTGTGAATTTTCTTCTCTTTGATTTAAAGGTACAGGCTAAAAGAATTTCAGAACGCAAGCTCAGGGAGGGGTGGTCACAGCCCAGAGACGGGTATCCTTTGAGGTGGGTGTGTGTTTTAGCATTATAATGACATTATGAGGAAAGTTCAGCTTCAGGACACGATTTCACCATCACTGCTGAGGCAGCAGTTGCTATCCATCTTTCTTGACAGAAACTACGTAGTTATCTTCTTTATTCCTGATAACAGGGATGAGCTGTGGTACCTCCATACCACTCGACTCCCCCCGTACCACTCTACTCCCCATTCCAAGGATATTGCACCACATTCCTGCAGACCTTGTCTGTTCCAAGTGCATTCTGTTCATCTCAAAGCTGCTCTAATATTACAGTCTCTGAGCTGAGCTTTGTGAAACCATATTTCTCCATTTTTCCCAACCTCGGTTATTTTCCTACATCATCCAAATTGTTTCCCTAACAACTTCAGCCTATTAATCCTCAAGATACTTTTCTTAAGTACACCCTCAGTGAATCTTTAACTCATATACTTTGCTACCTGTGTTAGATGATTTTAATGCTGTGTTATTCAACTTCATGAGTAAGTACTGTTTAAATACTAAATACCATGATATTCCTTCAGAAGGTACTCCAGATATTACCTAAGGATAATATGCTTCTGATTTTTCTGGCCCTTTTTCAGCAATGTGGTACATGAATGGAATGAGAAAGAGCTAATTACACTCATCATTAAGCTGTATTTTGGAAATCCTGAAATGTGAAATCACCTGGTTACAATTCATCTCTATCAAATCTCATTGTATTTTCCTTTTTACTGTATGGCATGATTTTGTATTTATTTGTTGTCATGATCCATTCAACATTACTACATTTTTTTCTCATGCTTACGGCATCTCCCCAGTTCCATCTGTCAAATTATTTCAGATAGGTAGGAATTTTAAATAATAAAACTTCAAAATTATTTTATTGTTTTTTTTGTTAATGGGTGCTTCAGTGCAGGCCATCCTAATATTTCTTTCAGGAATGTTAACATATTTCAATTCAGATTATCAAAAGAGAAGTACATTTTCTTGGAGAATAAAAAGACATGACTGCAAGAATGCTCAGAATGAGTAAAATCCATCTTCCTGTCACAGCGCAATGGGTTATTTTTAACTACCTATAGTTTTTTTCTAGTAGGTAATAGCCTGCAAATATACACATCAAATAAATCACTGAATAAGGAGGAATGAAATAGAACAGATCTATTAAAAAAGGTATAGTGAGGTGTGTTTACTGCTCCCCTGCACTGAAATGAATTTCAACTAGTTTTACTATACAGTTGTACCAGAATATTAAACACAAAACTGTAAGCAATTTACAAAAATACCTGACTAATGCACTGAGAATATTTGCAGATCTATATTGAGAGATCTCTATCTTTGAAACATTCATCAGAATAATAAACAAGAGTATCTTCACTTACTAAAACATCTAAGTAGAGACATTCCCTCAGTTACTGAAGAAATAAAATGGTTTGCATCAGCCTTCACAGGATTTAGTGAAATCTAAATCCCTGATGTTTTTGTGCAACAAAAGCTTCAGTCAGGTACAGTTCTAAGAATACTGTCAAGAAATGTCAAAATCTTAAATAGAAAAAAATGTTGCTTCAGTGATACAATATATTAAAGCTGTCTGTACAATGGCTTTGTCCAGGAGCAGTTAACTTTGTCAAGGACAAAATTCAGAATATATCTGGTTAGTACGATAAATTTTGATTTAGTACTCTTCAGTATGTAACCTGAAATTCACCTTATAGGAATCCCCATGAGAACAGTATACACTTAAGCATTGAATTACAAAAAATTCAGAAAAAGAAAAAAAAAAAAAAGAAAAGCCAATTGGTACATAAGTGATATCAAAGATACTTAAGCAAGATATTTTGCACAGATGGAATTGGAGCTAGAGTTGTGTGATATGGAACTGAACTATAATATGCTACATGAAAACTGGGTATCATTCAGAGTTTTTAAGCAAGCTTTTAAAAAAAGAAAAGGAAAGAACAAACCTTGCCTATTCACCCATCATAACTTTAACAAATAAACTAAAGATACAGTGTTAAAATGGCACCTAAAATGCCAATTATTTGGGCTTTTCAATCAGTAACTGACAAAGATTTTTCTAAAGGAAGAAAGGAGAAGCAAAATGGACTTCAAAGTTTATTATAAGGGTAATACAATGTTAAAAATGAAGCCATGATTTCCTATTGTTATAGTATCAGTCATTAGCTTCTAGAAAATTACTTAAACAGCATCATATAGAGAGCACGAGATGTAGCAGATGCAGGAAAATGGTACTTCACGTATTCTTAATTTTTCATGATTTATAAATAATGGCCTCTGGGATTAATATTTTTCTCACAGTTAATGAACACCTTGCTTTAGGGGCAAACTCCTCTGGATAGTCATTAACTGTCAAGAAATGCTGACCCCACAGGTCATTCTTACTGAAGTGCTGTATAATGCATAAAATAGTTATGTAAATGATGAATATCTCTGCAATAAATGCTTAAATGAGGTGCTTAAGAAAAGTTTATGGGTTATTCTTGAGCAAATGCTTTGGCTGGGTGTGGAAGTTGGCACAAGGAGGGACTGTGAACATTTGCACACAAGGGCAACTGAGACTAAGTGTTTTTATTCTCTGATCAAAAGAACCTGGAATTATGGTTTAGTATTAATAAAGATGAGGGATACTGACAGTGCAGAAGAGACTCTAGTTTGGAGCCCTGCCCTTTCTGTAGGAGGAATTATGTGTTGCACTGCAAAATAAATAGAAAACACTGCCAAATGTTCTCTCTATGCCACAGAGGCACATGTCCAGAACCAAAGCATCTATTTTGCTCACCCTTATATTTGGATGGATAGTTCAGGCACTTCCCTTTGGAGTAAAACCTTTACTATCTCTAGTGAAAGCTATATGTCTCCAAAGAGTGCCCCTGAATTTTAAGCACTAAGGCTTCTTGATTTTGCCAGTCAGACGTATTGATGGAGGAGGAGGTTTTTCCTCCCGACACCTGATAATAGGTTGCTATCAAGCACATCTATTCTGAATTCAGAACACTGGATTTTCTACCATGTATAGATATATCTGGGCAGCTATCGCTCTTTTTAAAATGTTGATGGCCACAGTGCCCACTTTGGCATAATAATAGCTACAAAGATAGGGGACACATCTAACAAGCGAATATTCAGCGTTCATTTCCTTCCTAAATCTCAAACAAATACAGCTTACCTTACTGTCATGGGTTCAGCAGTAGCAGTCATTTTTTCTCCTTCTTAGTGGCTGGTGCTGCGTTGTGTTTCTAACTTTCAGCCTGGGAACAGTACTGATAATACCAATGTTTGTAGCTACTGCTTAGAATGTTTACAATCGGTCAAGGACTTTCTGAGC
>WYDI02011600.1:0-10360 GCA_009867235.2 Psittacus erithacus
ATCTGCCTATAGAGTGCTTCATCCACAGAGTCCTCTTGATCAGGCGGTCTGTAACAGATCCCCACAATAATGTCTCCTGTCACTGCTCTCCCTTTAACCTTGACCTACAAACTCTATTGTCTGCTCACCTGTCCCCAGACAGGGTTCCATACTCTCCAGCCTATCCCTAACATAAATAGCGACTTCCCCTCCCTGCCTGCCAGGCCTGTCTTTTCTAAAGAGCCTGTAACCTTCCATTCCAACACACCAGTCATAGGAGCCATCCCACCATGTTTCTGTGATGCGTATTATATCATACGCCCATAGACATGCACACATCTCTAATTCTTCTTGTTTGTTCCCCATGCTACAGGCATTTGTATAGAGACATCTGAGCCGAAGTCTAAATAAAGCCATCTCATTGGCTGGAACAAGTGGAATATCTCCACATTGCTCCAAGCATTTATGATAGGTTCTGGCAACTGACTGGGTATGTTGGGATGGAATGATGCCCCCTTCCCCCAACAAATTACCAAGTTACTTCTTAACTCTTAAAGTTATTGGGTATGTCTCCAGCAGCTACTCTTGTTCAAGAAGGGAAAACACCAGTATGAGCCTGAAGGGGAGTTTGTTGCCCCTGTGACCCAGTATTTCACAAATAAATGGGTACTCTCCATGTTCTTCCATGGCAGGAACCGTTGGGCTTTTGGTGGATGTTGAAGCTTTGTGTAAGCTGAAGCCTTTGACATTCTTCTTCCCACCCACCCTGAAAAGGGACTCTTTCATGCAATGTTTAGGTTTTTTGGGGAGGGTTGAATTTTAAATTATGAGGAACTGTCTTCTTGGGTTCTGAAGTGCTTAACAATCTGTGTGCATTTTTATGTCTAGGAATAGCTAAAGTCAGATATCTCTTTGTTCTAAGATCTGTAGAATGTGAAAAATTAAATGTTTATTGGTGGATGCATTGAGCAATTGAGCAACTGAACTGCTATTGCTTTTTGATAAGATGTCAATATAGCTCCAAAAAGTAAGGGAGAGGAAGGAGGAAGAACCCACTAAAGAAAACCAACAAACATTTACGATAAAGTCAAAGCAGACTATCTCATTTCCCTTAAAAACTTCTACCAAAGGTAAATCCTATAGCTGGAAATAGCTGCATCAGAAAATATGGCAATACATTGTTTATGTGGCTGTGATTAATATTTTCTGTATGTGTTCTATGACATTGAAGAAGTAAATCCTAGCAGCTGTAACATTAGTGTCTCTGTCTCAATCTTCTGGCAAAATAAATTTCCTATAATGTAAATCATGGGAATCTCTAGGAGAATGATGGGATGTAGAAAGAAAATATAAGACATGAGTGAAGATTAACTTTATTAAGAAGAAGTGATAAAAGGAAAACCATGTTTACATGGTATGTTTGCAAATAGACTTGCAAATATTCCGCATAATCAAGATAGATACATTTTTAACTCCACTGTTTCATGAATACTTCCAGAAAATGAGCTCTTCACAAATTCTTATTCTGCTACTTCTTTTTATCTTCTTACACCTGTCATCTCACTTCTCTGCTATTTGACACTGGGTGGCCAGCTTCATTTTTCTCTCAGATATGCAAAAATTTTCAAAAGAATAGACAAAAAGCTAAAGGATTTATAGAGCTGTTTTCAGTATAAACAAGCCTTAGACCTAGAAATTATCAAGTTAATTGTATTCTGTCATGTAGCCAGGACATCTACTGTACTGTCTTCTGTTTCCAGTTTCCCTGAAAGATTAAAAATGGCAGCACAACTGCTTATCATGGCAGTTTGGCGTCTTTCAAAACAAACAGCCTTCCTGAGTACATATACAGTGATGGTGGTGGCAGCTTTAGATCCCACAATGTCAATGGACGCATTATGGTGAAGCTTTTCAAATTAATTGGATCAATCTAGAGGCTGCAGGAGAATATGGATTCTGGCTTCATGTAGGTTGATGTGCTTAAGATTTAACAGAGTCTGGTACAGAAAGACAGTAACTACAGAAATGGGCACCAAGTAAGCTTCAAAAAAGCTTAATAGTGTGCTTATATTCTCAGATGCATTAGCTATTAAAAATGTTTCAGGTTGTCAGCAGAATGTTTTTTGTGCAGCAGATTAATTATAATAGGACTGGTAATAGTCTGACTCTATTTTCTGTTTTACTTATTTCAGAGAAACTCCTTAATGATTGAAGGAGTTGCCTTTGCTTATTTCCCATGAAGCAGAGAGCAAATGGTCTGTGATGTGTTTAGTCTATAAAATTAATTCAGTATGAAAAGGTTTTACCTTGGGATGTGTTTAAATGCTCTGAAGATGCCATGTGTCTCACAAACTAACCAGAACTGGTGAAAATATTTTCTTGAAAATTTCTTCCTAGAGGAGAAGGATTTTCATCAGCAACAAATTAGTCTGTGAATCAGTGTCAAGTACCAACTTTGAGAAAGACTTCCAAAACTGAAACAAAATGAGTGAAAACATGCTAGTAGTTTATAAATAAATCTTTTGATATCTTTTCTTTTTTGAAACGACTTGTCAGTTAATATTATTTTTATTACTTTATAAGGTAAAAATTCAATGGATATATTATCTAAAATCCAGACAATTTTGAATTTCTGAGAATTGTTGTTGAAATCTAAAAAGAATTATGAGTTTTCTAGTCTGCTGCAATATAGTATCCTCTTAGACTTTTCCTACTTACTTCTTCAATTTTCTTTTTTTTTTCTTCTTCCCAATCATTTTAATTTTGACATGAAATCAACTTTCACTTTCTGTTCCAGCCCAAATCTGTTAACTTCTGTAAACACCACCCCCCAGCCCTCTCCTTTCCTTTCCTGCTGGTAATTGAAAAGTAGAGTTACAACTTCACAGTTTGGAATAAATCATCTATTTAAAGCAATGCTTATCAAATTTTTGAGGTAAAAATGGAAGAAGCAATCTGGAATTCAGTTATAAACACAAATTATGTAAAATAAATATTAAATAAAACTATCAGCAGTATAGGGGACAGCTCTGTTGGAAAAATCTACAGATTCTGTGCTTTGCCAGTAGGATTGAAAGTGGCACTGTGAATTATTGAACTTCTGAAATAGTGATTAAATCAATTTGTTTCAGAGTTCACCAGATGTTAATTGAAACTCCTACTGGTGTAAAAGGAAGTAAATCAAACTTTAATATTATTTCTTAATTTATTCATTTATTGTCTTCCCAGCCTCTGGTGTTTTTAAAATATTTTTAGAAATAGGAAGGTAATGAAATGATTTTGAAAGGAGCAGTTAGACTGGTGCCCCATCACCTGCTGAATTTCTATAATGCATGCTATAAATATATATTTCTATAAAAATTTATGTCATGTCATGACACATGACATTTCTATAAAATGTGATAGCCAACCTGTTTAAAATGAATACCGGAAAATGAGAATATCACACAGCTTCTTTGATATAGAATCATGTCTCCCAAGGCTCTGTCCAGCCTGGCCTTGAACACTGCCAGGGATGGAGCATTTACCACTTCATTGGGCAACCTGTTCCAGTGCTTTACCACTCTCATGGTAGAGAACTTCTCCCTATCATACCATATGATAATTATAAAAATTAATAAAATTATCCCTATGATATCCCTATGATGTCTTTAATCTCTTAAGAGGTTGGAAGAAGTCCAGCAAAAGTCAACCATCACACCCACAAGTTCTTTCCATTTAAAAGTGTCTCTTGATTCCATTGGAGTGGTAATTTTACATCAGGAATTGCAGAACATTTTTGCTTCTTTCACAATCTGTGTATACACCTTTATTAAAAACCAGCTTAGGCATTTTTATTCTATGACTGAATATTTTACTAACGTTGAATTTTAAAATACTTATTGCAACTGGGGAGTTGTAAATTATATCCACATCTGTCTTTATTACCCTTGAAAGCATACAATTTTAAAGTGCTTTAAGGTTGCTGAGTCCAGTCATGCAAAGTTCTGCAACCACAAAACTAGCCACTTTGCATGTTAGTGATGGCTGCTATTCTTTGAAAGTAATTCAGAACTTTTGTAGCTGAAAAGTTGGGTTTTAATACATAAACACATTAAAAAACAAAACACTTTTTGGGAGGACTGTGAAAGAGGTAGTTTAAGCAGAAAACAAAATTTTAACTGTAGAAAACATGCCCTAGAACTCAGCTGCAGGAAAGCATGAGAAAGATAGACATTAACAGGAAAAAGTAGGCTTTGAACTTCGTACCTTTCTTTTAATTTGAAAATTGGTCCATTTTTGTATACAAAGTAACCTTTTCTGCTTCAGGAAAATTCTGTGATATGAGAGGGCTCTTCACTGGTACAAAATCAGTGTACTGACTTTGCTGTCTGCTTTCAGTTGTGCTCTAGAAACGCATTTATTAGAAGCATCTAACTATTAAGCATTCATCAAAGCATGTTTGTAAGGAGAAGTGATATCTCAACAGATCTGGGGAAGGGATATATAATCTGAGAATTTTCTGAAAATAGGGGTTTTAGTCTCGACTTACTATCTGAGATGTATTGCCTGTGTTTACAAATACTGCATTTGCTTTATCTCCCAACCTCAACAATTATGCCAGCAGTATACAGGGCTGTCTTCAGAACATGAATTTCTAGGAACTGAAACCGGTTTTGTCACTGAAATGACAATAAGCATTCTAATGCTTCAAATGCTGCACAAAACAGTTTGATTTTTATACTTTTGAGGTCAAATGAAATTGTCATGAAATAAAATCTTCACTTGGGAGAAAGGAAGATTAGTTTAGCGCCAGTGTCTCATCTTCGAAAATATTTTCAGTTTTTCCTAATACTCCACCCCAACACTACAGCAGAAGTGTTCTCTCTGCTTCCAAAGCCATTCACCCTTCAGATGCTTGTGCCAGGGAGATGATGCCTACACCATCCTGCTCTGTCCTTTTTTCTGTCCCTCTCCCATTCTGGTACACATTCATGTATCTCCCTTCTAATCTGTAGGAGAGAATATAATCTCATTTGACATATTTCCCTGTAATAGTTTCCAGTATTTATGAATCTCAGTATTTCCAGACTGGGATTCGAATTGAAAATTCAGTTTAGAGACTGATTATCTGCCAGATGATAGGTGAAGGTTAAAGAGTTCTCTTCCCCTCTTAATATAATATTCCTTTCCAGTGTCAAAGGAAAATGCATTTTCTGATTATTAATTCATCACTGAATGCTATCTGCTGGTTGGCATAGCACTGCTAAAAAAACTAAAGGTGTGTGTTTATATATAAAGTTACTTAGGAACAGTATTTGAATTGATTGTTTTTATTATTTTGTTCATGAAACAGACACCTGATAAAAACCTGATGCTATGCTCATGATTTCCCCAGTGCTGATAGAGACATGGATAATTTCCAGCCCTTATAGACCAGTCATACATATAGACCAGTGTTCGGTTAATTCCTTTGTGATGGAAAGTTTTAGCAGAGATGATATTACCACTACACTGTAACATGAACCTAACTAATTAATAACAGCTTAACTTCATAGCAGTACAGACCTGATACAGGAATGGTCCCGGAGGAGCAGACGGAGCTGCTGGAGCAGGACGTGTTGAAACTTGTCGGCAGAAAACCTTGGTGAAGCGGTAACCGCAGGCCTTGGGACTTGCTGATAAAGAAATGAATAATGCTGAGGATGGAGTCAGACAGACTTGTTGATTAAGGAAGAATGCAGAGGATGGCTGAGGATGGTGCCATAAAGACTTGTTGATTGGGAAAGAATGCAGAGGATGGTGCCACACAGAGAAAGCTTATCAGCAGCTGCGCGATTGGGGTGTAAATCACCGAGATTATGTGTTAATGGTGATTTCTTTGTTTTGCGTAAAGTAGTTACTAATGTGAATGGCCAATCAATGTAGAATGTGTAATTGTAAACTTGTTAAACACCAATCAAGCTAATCCACATCTTTGTCTTAAAGGTATATAAGCCGATATGTGTAACCATTAAGGCTCACACATCGCTTGCATCAAGCTGAGTCCCGTCTCTCAATCGCGGCAACATTTGGAATAAAATTATGGAAAGACTTAAGAGAGTAATATTTAAAAAAAATACAAAGAAACAAGTATTAAATGTTTGAGTTGGGAGATAGAAGTGTGAGAGGCAATTTAGCTTTTGAACAACTAGACTATATAAATATGCATAAACGCACACTTGTTTCTGCATTAATTATCATATATACGTGTGTGTAAGCAGTTTTCAAACTCTGGATGTCACAGAAGAAGAAAAAACCTCGTTTATTTCCAATTGTATCCAAAATGAGTCAGAATACTGCTTTAAAAGAAAAAAAAAAAAATATTGTCTTTTGCCTGGAGACCAAGTAGTGAGAGAGAACAGGATGTCTCTCAAGTTGCTTCCTAATGCTCCTCCAGGGAAAAAATAAAGATGCCTACAGACTGAATAATAACAAGATTATGTTTTTCTTCAGGGAACAAAGAAATACACTGACCTCTTATCAGAATACTTCAGCAGCTTTTCTTAATGTTAAGCTGACAAGTATCATCTCGAAGGTCTAACATTAAGCTCTGAAGCTAAGCAGTGGCAAAAAATTTGTTCAATAAATGTATTCCTCCTTTACCACCTGGAAATTGTCTGAAATACAATAACCTTAAATTTCTTCACTAATAAAAATTCATTGATTTCTCCAGCAGATAATTCTTGCACTGTAGATCAATTATGTAAATTTATTAGGATTACAGTTTGCAAGTCTCAGTTCACTGGTTAATTAAGCAAGACACTTGATGTTTCTGCTTTTGTCTAAAATAGGAATATGTACAGAGAGGGTCAAACTGTACACCTTCTCTGTCTGGTTGTTGTAAGAGAGTAAATTTAGACCTTCCAAAACTTTTGCTAAATTTCTAGAACCAGGCTTATTCAAAACTCTAACACTGCCATTTTTAGACCAAGAGAAATGCTCCAAAAGATCTTGCCTTCATGGCCTATTTCCTCTCTTGCATTTACCTTGGAGTAATGGGAGAGAGACGGAAGCTGAAAGAGACCTGATTTACTTTTTCCCTATAAAAAGCTAATGCTGCTGCCAATGACCTACCTCTTAACCCTCATTATTATGCCATTATTATATGTGACTATTCTTTGAATATTTTTGTGAGGATTTTCATTCGTGCCTAAGTGAGGTAGTTATTCATGTTTAATATGTTGCCCTTGGAAGTTACCATGCTACTGGAGAGAATGGTAAAGCATACTGTTAACTATAACTCACTTCCTTTTTTGCCTATGCAGATGGTGATGTTGTGGGCAAATCAACAAGTTTATTTAATTTTCTTATATTTCATGAATAATGACCTTTCTTTTTAGCTACTTTAATTGATTAATTTTATCTTTCATCTGTGCTTATGCAATTCATATTTCTCTTGTGTATAATGTAACTGTGTATAAATACTACCTTCTAAAATGAAATTGCTTTTTTTCTTCTTTTTATTTATCCTGTTTTCCTCATGCTCTTTGTAGTGAAGTAAGAGAAATAGGTGCTCGTTAATGCAAAATTAGTCTCTGGTGTAGAGAAGGTTTCACAGAATATTAGAATATTGAGCTATTGATATTCATGATGGTCAAGGACTTCATGGAATATTGCTTTTTAACCATCTTGTAGGATTTTGGCAGAAAGCAACCTGTAAAGCTGTATCTCTCTAAAACTACGGTGTGTTGATTTATCCACCTATAAAACAAAGTATAGCATGTAGGTAAATATACTGTTTCACTAACAAGTGCCAATAAACTGACATTTTTTTCATAAAATAGAGAAGGTAAACAAACTGTCAAGGTGATTAATGTTATTGTAGCTAATACAAATTATCACAGGGCTAATGCAAGCTCAGTGAAAACAATGTAAATCACGTTTATTGGCTTTGATTTATATCTAAATATCCCATTGCATTCATCTTCCTTAAGGTCTCTATGCACCTACTTAAAATTTCAGCTGGATTTGTATCAGTTCCCTTATTACAGTAATGGCAGTGAGGCTGAATATATCTTGCAAATTATTTATGTGGGAAAAAACCAGTTAAAAACTACGAATTGTTTGCCTTGGGTATATGCTAGGAGCAAATTCTCAAGAGATTTTTCAAAGTTTTTTTGGAGGTCACCATTTAAATTGTAAACCTTTAGAAGCCGTATCTCGTGTGCAGTTCTAGGTTCCAAATCACCCAACAGTAGCTTGTGGGAAAAGTCGTATGTATTAGACCGTACTAATCTGAGGTTTTAAATAATGATCGCTACTTGTAGCAAAAGTATTTTAAGCAAGAATATTTTAGTCAGGTTTATGCTTAGGCACAATATGAGTGATTCAATTTTAATAGAGTGGATTATTATGTTTAGAGTTAAGGCATTTATTAATTGGTAGTAATTCAACTTCCTTTTAATGGACTGTGTGTACTTTTTGTTGCTACTTTTCTGATGAGCTGAGTGTGGAATAAGCTCCACTTTCAGCCTGTAGTATTTTGTAAATGTCAATTTTTTTTAGCATATTCTGATTCTGTATATTTTACTCACAAGGTATTTTTATATTAGTAAATTTGTAGATAAATAAGTATGTCCCATAAGTGATCCTGTCATTACTAAATGCCTGAAGCCTCTTTCAGGCCAAGCCGTCATACAGGCTCTGCACAGCAAGAAACCGTAAGAACCTTCTCGCTGAAGGTGATAAGTTAGAGTGGATTCCAGCTGGTTTTGGAATAAATTGTATCAAAGTTAGTTTTCATTTTACCAGGATGAATTTTTTTTGAGAAAAACATTCTCTTGAAAAGAAAGTGAGCTAGTTTAATAGCAGTGCTAATTATTTGCATACCTTCTGGTCACTGCCATTCTTAATTAAGCATTTTTATTGCCCACGCAACACCTGCAGAACTGTGTAGGAACTTCTGAAAAGACAGGGGCTTTAAGGGCCAATCATTTTGTAGATCTGGGTGTCTGGACATGTTTCTCAGCCCTGAATCACAGAACTATGAGCTGAAGACAGCTGAAGGAAGAAAGGATACCATATAAATATCATATGATTATTCAGTGGTTGTTGCACGAGATTGCAAAAGATTCTGGGTTGTTTCTTAACTTTGTCTGAGGATTATTTAAATTCAGTTTACCTTTCCCCTGGTCTCAAGGTGTTGTGTTGTCTTGTTGTATTCATGGAGGTTTAAGTCTCTCCGTCATTGTTGCTGAACATATTTTCCTTCATGTAACAAAACAAAGACAAATCCTCCTCATCCCAGAGAATCATAGAATGGTTAGGGTTGGAAAGGACCTTAAGATCATCTAGTTCCAACTTCCCTGCCCTTCTATGCCTCACCCTAGACCATGTCACCCAAGGCTCTGTCCAACCTGGCCATTTTTTCTCATCAAACTAAATCTTGTTGCTCTTGAACTTGCAGCTCTGGGTGTTGCAATGTTTGGATGGACAAGCTGGCACAGCCCCTATATAGTTGCATTAATGTAATACTCATTAATGCCAAGAAGCGAGGTTAACTAGCCTAACTGAAATACTATGCAATTGCTACCACAGGGCTGCTAATTAGGCTATGGGGAGTGCGGTTCTAAAATGCTTTCTGCTTACGAAATAAGCTTGGGTATTATTGCAAGGCATTGTTTTATTCCCTGAAATATAACCTGAGCTTCCATCTTAAAAAAAATGAGGAAAGGGAAAAATTATTAAGCAGCAAGAGCTGAACAACTCTTATTTTGTATGGAATCCAAGTATCCAATAAAAAAAATTTTAATTAAAAATTGGTATGCTTTTTAATCTTAGAATAATTGCACAGTTATGAATTCATTTTTTATTATAAGATTGTGTATTATTTGTTACTATTTTACTCCTTTTTTAAAAATGTTGCTTGCTTTCAAGTCTGAAGGAAGTAGTCCCTTTTGCTAAAGTTTCTATTTACCAACTATGGAATTTGAAGACAACTATGAGTCTTTGTGTTTGAAAAGGTTGCTTTGAGTACCCTGTTGTGACTGTTGTAGTCACTGTTTAAATTATCAAGTATCATGTAGTAAGGAAACCTTTGACTAAACAATTTCTCATTTTTAACTAAAATAATTTCTGTTAGCTTAATGTGTCAAAAGCAAAAAAAGCTTTATTTCATAGTTCTAATGTCTAATTTAAATTTAACAAATAAAATCTCAACTTTCTGACTTAAATTTCAGTGTCTAACTTCTCATGCCTTGAAATATTTTACACATCTTTATTTTCATGTATGTAGCACAGATTTGCTGATTTACCTTTTTGTCAGCCTTGTTCCTCAGTGTCACGTTAAGATACCAGGTAGTCTACCTGCTTCCCAAGAAGGATGAGACCCTTGTATCCAACCTGCCTGCCCACCCTGGGC
>WYDI02011600.1:13643-32609 GCA_009867235.2 Psittacus erithacus
GACTGGCAATAAAGTGGAACTTGCTTATCACTCATATTGAGTTGTCGCTTGATTCCCCGCGCCGTCGCCTGCAACACCTGGTTTTTGCTATTCACACACTTCAACCTTTGAGACTCACATTGTGTGAACAAGAATACAACAGGAAATAACTGTGTAGAATCTGCTCTGTGGCCTGAGGACATGACATCCAGGAAAAGGGCCATGAGAACTGTGCTTGCAGTAGCCTGGTTCAGGGAAGCAAGGACATGGGGTGGGAGATTAGAGGAAGAGGAAATATTAATTTCAAATTTTTGGTTGCCATGAATTTTTGGGTCCTGTGAAGTGTAGGTCCTCAACAGCTGAACTCGTATTTCCATTTCTCTCTTCTTGCTTAGTTCCCAGGGGTGCTTATACCTGTTTGCCTGATTTCTCTATGATACGCCAAAGTGTAGAGGAGGGTAGGAAGAGCTTATACCAATGCATGGATGCAAGCAATGCATTTATTTAAAAGAACCCCATGCATTTAACTTTTTTTCACACAATGTACAAATGAGCAAATTCAGGTTAAAATGCCTACTTATGTGATTTTTCCAGATCAGTGATGTGATCATTGTTACAAATTCGAAAACTTTTAGAGATTGACATACATGTTGCCCAGCAAGCCCTTGGAGCCCTTCTAAGTGTTGCCTCTAACAAGATTTAAAAGTTTTAATGAATAGTGAGTCTGGAGGCTGCAGGAAGAAAACAAATTTTCCAGAATAATAAAGCAGCTCTGTTACAGATGTTTTCTGGGAGAAGGTGGTGTGAGAGACGATTATGTGGGAGGCATCTGTCAGGGAGAACAGATTTCCCATGGGAGCAAGATCACCTTAACAGTAAAACAATGGCTTTGTGGAGAGAAATTATGAGTTTAATACTAAATCAATTAATTTAAAATTTATCATTTTTACGATCTAGATTAGTATTTCCCTGTGAATCAGCCTACACTGTCTATATATGTTTATAAAATGTAGGAGGGTTTTACTTGTTTTCTTTTTGTTGTTTGTTGTTTTTTTTTTATTTGGCTTAAAGTCTAACTGAATTAATGAAATATATGGCAATGAGGCAAAATAATTTCTTTTCATTACAACATTACCTTTGTGTAAAATTACATTCTTTAACAGAAGGAAGTCAGATATTAATGATACCTATGGAGACTGCAGTGAGAATTTTTTGTTATTTATGTATGCATTATATGGCTATTCCTTCTTGGGTACATGCACATTGCAGAGCATCTGTGGGCACGTGTCCTAGCTCGCAATTTTTGCATCCTCATGTTGTTCCACTGATTCCAGTTCCTCCCTGTGTCTTCCTCTTCCTCCTTATTCTCCTTTCCATTCCCCACCATATGATGGAAAAGGCCTGATTTTCACCAACATCTACTGTATCAGGAAAATGAAGCAGAGCTGGATCTAAGGGTTAGCATTCTTCCCCATCAGTCTTCCAGGTGCTGCCTATATTAACCAGAATACTTATCTGTAGAGCAAGTACTTGTCCACATAGACTCAGCACTTCTGAATGTCTTTACAGACAATTTCTGTAGAGTATTTGAATTCTTTTACATGTTGAAGACACCTCAAAAAAGTAATTGTACTTTATTATTTTTCATAAGTGGGATGCTTTTCAAAGCAATGCATGATTAGGAACAGAATGCAGGAGAGGGGGCATGATGTCTTTCAGCGACAATGAGCTGAGAGAAAGGAAAACAGCTGCACAAGGTATTCGAATTTGTCTGCTAGTTCTGTTTATCATTGAATGGGTGACACAGGTTCTGGTTCTGGCAGCACAGGCAGTCTATGCCTTTATTAAGTGATTGTTCAATCTAGAGCTCCTATTGGAGGATGAAAAAAATATATAATGGAGGACTGGTCCTGCGCATGCCCTGGTATTTCTGAGGATGGAGATGCTTGTTTTTGAGGCATTTTAGTGTGGTCTTTTATTATGCTTGTCATGGATGCATGTTGGTGGAGGGATTCAGCTCCAGGCAGGAATCAAAGGTTTTTAAATAGATGGATTTAAGGTTTTCTTTTCACAAGTTTGTCTTCCTGGACCATGTCCAGGAAGCTTCTGAATGTTCTCTAGCATTAAAAGAAGTTCAGTAGACAAACAGTGTCTTAGATACCTGTGCAGGTCTTACAGTGGTTTATAGGCAATAATTTTTCTATGCTTTGCGAGTAGCACAGCACATGTGAATGAGAAATTTTGCCTTCTATAATGTCATAATAGCTAGGCTAACATTCCTCGTTATTTTCCCAAGCACTGACTGTATTGCATTTTGTTTACTTAATATCCTGGTTAATTACAATAGTGTTAAGGTGTTAAGCTACGAGAAAAATTGGAAAAAAACCCCAAAAACCTATGGGTTGAATGAATATTTAAAACTATTCGGGGAAGTACGTTTTTCTGAAATTACAGAAGTAAGCTTTATATAGTCCTCTTCAGCAGGGACTGTAGCTATAGGCCAAGGGGGAATGGATTTAAACAGGGGAAGTTCAGGTTAGATATAAGGAAGAAATTTTTTACTGTTAGGGTGGTGAGACACTAGAATAGGTTGCCCAAAGAAGTTGTGAATGCTCCATCCCAGGCAGTGTTCAAGGCCAGGTTGAACAGAGCCTTGGGCAACATGTTCTAGTGTGAGGCTTCCCTTCCCATGGCAGTGGGGTTGGAACTAGATGATCTTAAGGTCCTTTCCAACCCTAGCAATTCTATGAGTCTATGATTTAGTGGCATTTATTTCCTTAAAGCAAAATTCTGTTTTTCAATATTTAATATTGTTGAAAATTTAGCTTAAGTATTGAAAGCACATCCAGAGGTTTGAAGTGGTATAAGTAACAAAAGACTCAACTTTTTGTAGGTGAATGAACTTTGCATTGTGTTTCTAATATGTTTAAGCAAGTTTGTTTGTTTGTTTGTTTTCTTTATTTTTTTTCAGTGGATTTCACTGTTTATGATGGGAAATTCTGTGAAAATCAGGTTAAGAAAAGGTAAGGATTTATGCATCATCTGTAGATCCCTGTGTATGACGCTGCAGACCTTTGCTACTCTAACTGCAATGGCAGGGCCCCTGTGTGAAACCACTGTACTTGCTGAAGGAATTCTTTCTACTTGCATAACATTTTACTTCTTAAATTGCATAACATAAGTAAATAACAAACATTTCTTTTCACAGGATTTGTAAAAAACACATCACTGATGATTGTTATATTGATGAAAGCCTGTGCTGTTATCCCTGTGATCAGAGTTTTGTACAGTAGACATGCTTTTGTTCAATCAAGAACATACTTTATTTTGTTTGTAAATAGGTGTGTTGAAACATAACTGACAACTTACCTTATTTTTTTATTCTCTCTCATTATGGTTTAAAGGTGGGATACTAGTTATTTTTTCTATATTTTTTCTTTCTAGAAAGATATTTCCTGAATTTAGAATGCAGAACTGCAGTAGATGATGAAATATTAAAATAGGTTTGTTTAGTGGGAAGTAAAAAGCAGTGTAAATAATCTCAAGGAGATAGATTTAAGAAATCCAAAAGCCTGAGGCAGTGCCTTAAGGTAAATGCCTCTGTGGGCCAGAAACAAATGAAGTCTGCTGATACTTTGCTGAAAACTGTCATTTCTCTGCCTCCATGAGTTCCTTGCTGTTCTTTAAAAAAGTTTTATAGTTATTAAATACAATTAGGGATTCATGCAAGTTCCCTGTCATCCAAAGTATACAGTTAATGATTATAAATTTCTATTTTGAACTGTCTCCAGTACAGCAGCTCTTAAAAACAACACTTGTAAAATAGTGTGTAAAACAGAATAAAAAAATCCAGCCTTCAATAGGGACATTGTATGTTAAAAATGCAAACCAAGAAAGGCTCATACATGAGAAACACAAATTTTCTGAGTTTTATGTGCATTCTGATGCACATCTTTTCATTACAAGTAATGTGTCCTCTTACTTCATACTATATACTAGCACAATGGTTCATGTAATTTCCAAAAATGACTCATTCTTCTTTGATGGGTATTAAATTTGATGCAGCTAGGCACACATCTATATTTAGATGAAGCTGTAAAAAAATAAAATCCCTTTTCCTCTGAATGTAAAAGACCATATATTTTCTAAAAATAAGTGCAAATCAGTGTTACTCACAAAGGTCTGACAACACAAACAATGTATAATTGTCATAATACCTAGAGGAATTTTTATCTACTGTACCGAATTGTGCAGGCCATATTTGCAGCATGTATTCAGGCTTCCAGTTTAAGCTCTTCAATGGCTTAAACTGTTTTCAGCTGTGCTGTTCAATATAGGATCTACCTAATACGGAAGTCTGGTGACTTTACTCATCTTCACAGCGTAAGAGGGTACTTACCTGTTTTTTCTATACTCTACCCAGATATTCTTTAGTACAAAACACACTGGACAAGTGTATTTCTTGGTTCGGAATTTAAGAGTCATTCTTCTCAAGACAATCCTATTTTCTCTGATGCCTAAAACAGTTTTATTCTTTGTAGATTTTTCTGATCATATGAACAAGTACTTTTTATTAGAATATTTGTTCACCTTCATCAGGAGAACTGGCTACTGGCACTGTCAAAAATGTGAGGTTAGGGTTAACTGATGTGATAGAAAGTAGAAAAGAGAGGTTTTAACTTGCTTGGGCTGAAAGGATCTAGAAGTTAAGACTAGCACTTCCTGATGCAGCACCCTAACTAGCTGAATACTCTAACTGTACAAGAATTTCTTTTTCTGTTTCTAAGTATACAAATAATTAAAATATATTTTTATATGCTCCTTAACTGTACTTGGGAATAGGAGTCTATTTTCATCTCTACCTTACGTGCCTGAAATCTGCCTAACCTTAGTATAAAAGAATTCAAGAATATTTCTTAAGATGTTGAACTTCTGGCCAGAAAACGGGGGGTGTCCAGAATTATGTGTCATCTATTAATAGCACTCTAGAAGAGACAGAAACCTGCATCTCTCAGGGCTAAAAGAAGTTATATTTGGGAATTAATATCTGGATTTTAATAGGAGGTGACAGTTTAATCCAATTCTAGATTTTGTGTGCGTGCTTCTGAAACATCTGGTAGCAGACACAGATGGACACAAGGTTAAAGATATATTATGCTGAGTTTCTGATTTGACCTTTATGTTTTGTGGTCTTGATGTGGCCTGATATTAATGTTTGGGCTTGGGATTTAAAAGGGTGTGAATGTCTGTGTATTGAATATCTGTCATAAATTCTAAAGTAACTACATGTTGGTAAACAATGTAGAAAGAGATTTATATCTCTAGATAATTTCAAGTGTCTCTGATCACTTACAGCTGCATAAAGTCACCTAAAGTGTTTCATGCACAGCTTCTTTGCTTGCAAGTGCATGTGTAAGGCATAAGCAATGGGTCCATATGTCTGAAGTAGTGAGCTGCATCAATCTTCAACTTCCATTTAAGGATGAGAAGTGGGGAAGGAATAAGGTCTCCCACCTCACCCAGGATTCTGTTCAACAGGAACGCTATTGACAGATATTACTAAGTGGCATATGTGTATGTATGTGTGTATGTGCGTGTGGGAGGTTGGCTTCTGATTTCTTGAAATTCTTCTTTTTCATAGAGAAATTGATAAAACTGTAGAAAGAAACACACAACCCCCCCAAAAATAAGAAAAGAATCAATCCGCTATGCTTTCTACCTAGTTATATGATTCTAAAATATAAGCAGCAGCATTCTGTGCAAATAAAACGCATCATTCTGGAGAAGCACAATCTCATACCTTGTTCTGCAGAAGCGAGCTTTAGAATAAAGCTTTAGAGTGTAAAGGGACTAAAATTTCAGAATATTTTTATGTGACTATGAATATGTTGTGATGATTTTGAAAAAAATCCTTTATGTTCCTCTTTGCAGTTGCACAGATGTTACAGAGCTGTTTCATTGCAAATTAATAATGATCACGTGACTCAATTTTTGTGCATCGTGTTTAGATCAATACCAGTCAGAAAGAAGAAACATGTAGATGTTTGATAAGATACTCAAGGTAATATCAAGATATGCTCACTGAGAACTTAAGAGTCGGAAAAAATGTTATTGGAAAAAAATGTGCAACATGCTACGCTACACTACACTACATATCACATATAGCTCCTGCTGTACTGCATAAAGTATTTAAGTTTCAAGAGAGCCCCATTTATCCTGTACATCCTCCTCAGACATATAATAAAATTTGGAATTACTTTGGACAGATATTATGTCTTTGGAAACTTGAAATGTATACTTGCATACTGATTTTTCTTGGGTTAATATACCTTATTTTTCTTCATGGTTTGTGATTTATTGCTTGTAGCTGTACAGCTTTTGAACTGAAGCTGGCTTGTATCTGCCTGATAGGAGCAATTGCAGTTTAATCATAACTGCTTCTAAATATACCAAAACTTGGATTTTAATATAAAATTTAATTTATGAAAAGGATATTGTTTTGTCTTAATTTCTTTCTTTTTACTCTTTTTATACAAATATTGTGGAAGAATAAGTGTAGTGCAATCATATAGAAAATGCATATAAATTTTGTAATGCTTTTCAGGAAATGTCTTAATTGTCCTCAACAGCCATACTGCTTGTGCGATGATGTTCTGGCTGCAGAAAATGCTGGCTGAAATTGAAATTCTATTGTAACATTCATTTAACTTACCTTCAAAGTCTCTGGTATGGTTCAGTACACAGACTACTAACCCAAAAGCCTTATCAGATGGTAGTATTGCCATATATATTTTCTCTGCTATTTGCTGTTATATTCATTAAAAATTAACCTTAGCTTAATTTTTCATGTTTGTCAAAAGGATCAACACTGACTAAGCATTCACTAAACATTCACAGCACCACTGAATATTCAGAATGAATTCTCATCATTCTTATTTCTGAAATGCAGAATGATCATGTCTTTTATTGCAGTATCAATCTATTTAAGTATGGCTCTGATTCACTGGACTATTTTAAAAGCCTACACATTATGAAAAATGGCCAGTGCTGGAAAAAACTCTTCACATGAGCATCTAAAAAAACCCTCTCAAAACTTGAAAAAGATTCAAAAATCCTGCCGAACCTGGGTAACCCGTGTGCTTTAATGAGCTGTAATAAAGCATTAGGGGTTGCATTGCAGAGGAATCTCAGTTCTTAACCAGTATTTTTCTTTCCCTAAGTTGCCACTAATCACTTGTATCTTTTTGGCTATTACATATTTTAATATTAAGAGAATGGCAGGAAAAGTAAGTTATCACAAGCATGTGTGGTAGCAAGCAAGCTGCCTGCACTTTGGAAAATGTGACTGTACTGTTCACAGTGGAAATCCTAAATTTCAGCAGCTGCTTATATCACCCCCTGACACAGTTCTTGGCAATGGGCAGCTGAGTAATACACACCGTAAAGAAAATTGCTCTATTCTGCCACTTTACTTTTGCAACTTCATTTGTTAACTTTGACTTTGCATGTGAGCTCCAACAGGGTGGGGGAATGAGTATTGCATTTTATGGTTGTCAGAAGCACAAAAACCTGAAAGTTTCATTAAAGGTTCTAGACTGTAAATCTTTCAGCTGAGTCAGCATTAACTCCAAGTGGAATTTGTTCCCAAAACCAAGTTTCTCATACTCTCTTACACAGAATATGGAAGTGCTGTCCTTAACTAAGCAGACTATAGAAATACTCTGTGGTTGAGGCATTGCATATTCATGCTTTCTAAAACATACTGCTACCCCTGAGGACAGGGGTAGCCTATTTCCATAAGGCCTTTAATCTGTTAGCAACTAATGTGACTAAAACCCAACCAATTTGCTGATTCTACTTCACAATGAACCATAGTCAGAAAGAAGGATTTAAAGAAAACTATTATGATAATATAATACATAAAGAGCTTCCTAGAATCTAATTTTTGTAAATTAGTTTCTGTCTGATCACAGTTCAGGGAGAGGAGCACAAGTCAGCTGAGATGTTAAGTCAGTTGTGAAATTGTTCCTGTGCTGATGATTTGGATGGAATATATAGTACTGCCTGATGCAAACAGATAACTGCAAAACTGAGAATTCTCTGGCTCTGCTTTTGACTACATGGTGGCTAAGGACAGTGGACAAAGACCAAGATCACTAAATTAATATTTAGATTCAAAATAAGCAGTCCAATTTCAACAGTGGAATGGGGAATAAAAGATGGAAAACACTGGTCTGATTTTAAGGATACACAAAAAGCACAGAGAAACATAGGAAAGAAAACAGATAAAGGAGAAAAACCCATTAGAGGAGGAAAAAAAACAAACCCTCAAACCAAAACCAAGCTATCTCCCATACAGTTCCCATATAATTGACTTGTTATGAAAATTGCTCAGGCGTAATATCTGTTAGTGTAATAAATATCAATGTAGAAATTCTGGTTAACAGAATATTAACATCATGCCAATCTCAAATGCACGTGTCTTGTTACATCAAATACCATGAAAAATTTGCTCATTAATTTCCCTGTTCCATTGGCAAAGTATTTACTGGTGGTGCGCCAAGTTCTCCAAGGACTGTCTCCAAACGAGTAATTTGGCTTCGTAGTGTGTTATGTAGAATTTGTGAATTAGCAGAAAATTAATTTTA
The DNA here is from genome assembly GCA_009867235.2 of Psittacus erithacus. Lineage (NCBI taxonomy): Eukaryota > Metazoa > Chordata > Aves > Psittaciformes > Psittacidae > Psittacus > Psittacus erithacus. The sequence continues at coordinate 22,271 of WYDI02011600.1, forward strand.
ATCTAGATCAGATATGAAGTACTATATTTGATCATGACTGTAAGCAATGAGTAGTAGGATTATATCCAAGAACTGAAAAAGAATTATGGAACAGCCATGGCTGAATATTTTGAATGTTGCGGCAGGGAAGAGCCAAGAATGGGAGTGGTGTAAATCACTGTTTTCTTCGGTTCTGTTTTTTGTTGGGTTTATGTGTGTGTGTGTGTGATTATCTTGAGGTAAAATGTACTTAAGCAACCTTAAATCTAAAATTGTTGTGTCCTCTGCATACAATATAGCAGTAGTTGCACAGAATGTGTAAAAGTTTTAGTTTGCTTGTGAATTAATTTAAATAAATACCCAAAGCTAATCCAATCAGAAACTTTCATTAGATTATTGAACCTTTTGGCTACTGGGCCACTTGTTATTTTAGGACTCAGACTTTTGATTTGCAGTCTTGGAAAGTTTTGTCTTTCTCAAGGTTATACTTTTTTTTTGTTGCAGTAAATGGAATTTTGAAGGAGTCTGCTAAAATCATTGATCTTTGCTGCCTGTTTCTCTTAATCTTCCATTTATATTCATAATTGTTTACAGGTAATTTACAAATAAAGTGGTAACTCTAGTCTAAGTTAATCTTCAGTATCATATAAAGTCTTTAACAGAGGTGTATTAAGTGTGGATTTGTCATGCAGTATACTTTTAAACAAGATTAAAGAAGCTAATGTATTATATGGAATAATTTAAAATATGTTTGGGGTACATATTTGTCCCTAGATTCCTGTTTTAATCAATGTTTTAAGCCCTAGGAGATAAATGAAAAACATATGAAGCATTCCCTATACTACCTCTCCAAATACTGTTTTTTATTATATTAAGACATTGGTTTGGTTATGAAGGATGTGGGGAATCACTCCCTGGCTAGAAGTGAATCTGTCACAGAAACAGTATCTTAGCTGAATGCCACCTGTGAAGATATGCCCTGCTGCCGGTGTTACTGGTGTTTTACAAAACAGAGAAGTAGCCATAAAATAACAAAGGGATTATTTAAAATGACATGCTTATCAGGATTACGTTTATGTTCCCGTGTATTCTTTGCACCTAATAACTACAGTAGCTGCTGAAAACAAAAATGAATATTAGAAAAAAAGTGAAATAATTGACTTTAGAAAAAATCTACTTTAATCTTTTTCTTTTAATAATCTGTTGACAGCAGTGCCATAACTAAGAAGCAGAAACAAGCATTTTAGACGTGAGAGTTTGTTAAGATCTTAGATTAACTTTGCTGTTGAAAAAAAAAAAAAAGATGTCAAATCATAGAATCATAGAATGGTTTGGATTGGAAGGAATCTTAAAGATCTGGTTCAAACCCCCCAGCCATGGGCAGGGACACCTTCCACTATACCAGGTTGCTCAAAGGCCCATCCAGCCTGACCTGTCCAGTCTGGCCTCGAACACTTCATCTTCCGAATTGTTCACCCAACAAATCCATATGTCTCCGGTTTAGAGAGCAGGATGTTGTGAGGGACCATGTCAAAGGTCTTACAGAAGTACAGACAGATGACACCTGTAGCTCTTTTATAAAATAAAAGTCAGTGAAATAATGCATGGAATAAAACTCAGTGTAATGGAATAAAAGTCAGTGCAATGCATGTAGCTATTCTCTTTTGAAGCTTCCTTTTGGATTCTCTTCTACTTCTTTGTATCCTCCTCCTTGGCACTCTAGATACGCGGTAAGCTGTAGGAGGTGGAGAAAGCAATTCAGTCCGTTTCCCATACCAAAAATCTGGATTCTTTTGGGCAACAAAAAAGAGAATAAAGTGGTATGAAGCCCTTTCTTCAGGCAGAAATGTGTATACAAAGAGTGGAAAGGAAAACAAATGCTCCCATCCAGGGGACTTACAAGATACTTAACCTGTAGCACTCTGAAGAGACTTAATTTTTAAAGGTCATTGTGAACTACTGGGGGATTAGTGATCTTCTCTGGAAACATGAAATTTTCCTGTAAAACCTTTTGATCACCCTTAACTCTATCTATTGTGTTTCAAAGGAGCTCAGTCACCTTAGAAAATATTTTCTCATGGCTAATTGTTGTGTTGTTTTTTTTTTTTGGTTTTCCAATATCTTTGTTAGTATTTCTTAACAAGTGATAAAACTTTACTCCTGAAGACCTATATCTGATTGTTTTATTAAAATAAACCTAAAAGATCACTTGATAATTAAGACTTTTTACTCGGGCAAAATGCTCTATACTACAGAGGCAGTGTCCAAAATCTGAGGTGTAAATTAGACATAAATTTTAACAGTGAGGAAGATTAGTCGCTAGAGAAACAACAGGAGGAAATTAAGATTTTCCCTTCTTTTCTGTTAACAAGGGTAGATGACTCTGACTTTTCAAAGATACATTTCAACCAAACAAGAGTTCTTTGGATCAATAATGAGATAACTGGTAAAAAGTTAATACTCTGAGTCATACCAAAAGCGAGGTTAGATTGAATGCTTCTATCAGTGTTATGAATGATGGATGTAAGTATCAGGAAGTTTTTGGTTATGGCTTGCATACATTTCCCCTTTCATAATCATCTTTCATTGTGCTACAGCAGAACTACTTTTGTTATATTGAGAAGTATTTCTCTTACTCTAAGAAATACTAGAACTTATCTTTACTTTTCAGTCAGAATTATTTTTCATTGGAAAAATACTGTTTCAATATATGGGGACATTTTCAATTAAAAAGAAATTCAAAATCTTCAGTAAGTAAAGACTTGACATTTCAGTATTTTTAATGAAATAAATGTGATTAAATTTTATTGGTTTTTTCTTTTTTTTAGTGTTAAAAAAATTCTATTCTTATTTTACATAATGCTCAATTCTTAATGCTGCCCATTATCATACGTGCTGCATTCTTAGAATATACAGGTTTGTTCTTAATTAAATAAATGTCAATATTGCAGTTTGATCATATCTTGCAGTGAAATCCTATCTCCTTAAACTAGGAGAATATTCAGAACTGTAGCTTTCATTTTCTAAAGGACTCTTCCTATCCATTGGTCTCAAAAAAAATCCACTTGAAAATACAAACTGAGCTGGTAGAGTCTGGACGTTTCCATTCTGTGAGACATTTTGAAATGTTGTATTTTTTCCGACCCCTTTCACGGGGAGTTAGAGATATCTGAGTGTTCCCTCTGACTTAAGATGGGATTTTTTAGTGTTTTCAATGGTCTCTGCTGAAAAGAGAATTTAAGGCTCTTAGTTCATAGCATGAATAATTATTTAGTTTATACAGGCCACAAGAGAACCATCTAAGTCTGAGAGAATTAAAATTTTCAGTCTTGTTGCTGCAGAGATGAAGACGAAGCCGTGACTAGAGACTGAACTTCCAGGACTGCCTGGAAATTGGCATATAGGCTTCATTTAGAAGGATAAATATGAGAAATATAATTAGTCCATCAGGTACACAAATTTAAGCAAAAGAGTAGCTAAATGAAAATTCACCGAAAGTAGTATTGGTGAAAAAAAGTCAGTATTTGTGTAATTTCCCATATATCTGTATTTACTCAGAAAATTCTGACCTCCTAACGCTTTCAGGTATGTAATCAGAATGTTATATGGGTGACTCATGCTCTATGTTACTGTTTAAACCCTGCCAGTAACTCAGCACCATGTAGCCTCTCCCTCACTCCACCCTTCCTCACTCTGGGCAGGATAGAGAGGAGAATCAAAGGAAAATAAAACCTGTGGGTTGAAATAAGAACAGCTTAATGACTGAAGTCCAATATACTGCTACCAGTAATAGTAATAATGATAAGGGAATTAACAAGGGGACAGAATATAAAACTAAGAGGGAAAAGGAAAAAAAAAAGCCACAAATGTTGCACAACAAAATTGCTCACCACCTGCTGACTGGTACCCAGCCCATCTCTTGCTATTCTTGTCAATCCCAAACTACTTTTAACATTTGAAATAGAGCAGGGTATGTTTGAGAGCATATGTATGAATAGGTACAGACACACAATCACAAAAACATAAATGCAAGTATATAAACATATATATGTACACATTTACAAACATATGGAAGATGCTGGAGTGTAAATTTAAGTTATAGGTAGTGACAGGTTCACAGGTTTGATCGGAATTTTACATATAAAGAGATTTGAAGCCAATGAATGTACTTAAGACATATACGTATTTTGCATATGTAAGGTAATGCCTTGTTTCTAGCGTACAGGCTGAGATAAAGAAATTCATATGGATGAAAAAGTTAACTTTTGGGCCATCAGATGGGATTTTGATATTGCACTATTTTTACAACCTCATTCTTGCTCAGAATGTGACCTACTTACGGATCAGAAACAAGAATGTTATAATTCTTTAAGTTTCCACAGAATATTAATTGGTTCTGCTCTTTTTTTCACACAGAGAATACAATAATTTAATAGCAGATGTATGCTATCTACTCTTGTTAAAAGAAATCTGGGAAAATATTTTATTGACTCAAGACTGAGCTTCACAAAGTTCCCACAAGCTTTCATCTTATCACTCTGAAATCTTTGTTTTCCTGCTTGGTACTAGTGTATCCCCCATGTATGGGCCTGGCCTGGTTGAGTTAGAGAATGTGAATAAAGGAAATAAATAGCTCTTTGCCCTCCACTAAGAGAATATGAAACTAACATTTTCTGCAGGTAAATGGAAGACATCTCCAAAATTGCGCAGGAATTTTACACTGAGAAGAAAGAGTTTTCATTTTAATGACTGACAGAAATCCATGTTTGAAAGTAAAACAATACATCAATTTTATTATCTGCCATACAAAGATTAGAAATTGAAATTGTTAGTTAACATAGATGTATTACTGTAATGCAGCAGTTTCATCTAAATCCCTCAGAATTACCAATTTTTAACAAATATAAGGGGATTGCTTTCAAATGATCATGTCAGAAACTGCTATCTGATGCAGGGGCTGCTCCAGAATGAATGTGGATGTGAATCTTCCACACTAAAAACATTCTTGAAAAAATACATTTAAGAGCATTCGTTATGTGGGGGGGATTTTCTTCAAATTTTTTTAACCACTGTATCAGAAATTCTTTTTCAACAGAGAAAATGATTTTTAAATTTGCCTATTCGCTGTGTCATTGTCCCTTTTTTTTGAGAAGCACATTATGAAGTATTAAAATAACACTGAAGGGTCATGTATGAGAATTCTCAGAAGCTGGGTGATTTTGAATAAAAATAGCTTTCTGCATAGACGTTATGTATTTTAGCTTTATTTAAATTATTAGATTTCAGAAATGTAATTGATTGGAATGATTAGACACATGAAAGTACTTTTAAACTCGATTTGAGCTACATGACAACAAAGTATTTCCATCTTTTATCTATGCCACTCCCTTGTGGTCATTAGTCTTGATTCAGTTTTTCTAGAAGCACACGCGAAGTTCTCTTAGGTGCAAAATAAAAAATAAATAAATAAAATCCAGTACATTCTTCCCCTAGAAGCAGAGTTAGTCTGTGTCTGTGTTATAAAGGACCTTAAGCAATGTGTGAAACTTGCCTTTTCAGGGCTAGCAGCTCCTAATGTAGCTGAAAAATAAAAACAAAATAATACACAGTTATCTCTGCTCTTCCATTTGTCTCTAGCAGTTCTTCAAACATTCAGTGTTTGTCATCACTGAATGTCTTCTGCATAAATTGTTTAGGTTTCTTCCTTCTTACTGAAACATTTTTCTCCTACTTTCTTGTATACACTATTTGTCATATATTATTTTCTCTCCTCCTATTCCTAGGAATAAGGAATAATATTTCTGTGATAAGAAAGGGAACTCCATTTTACAGCAATTTCTTAATTACAAACACGAGGCATTCAGACCCAAAACAGCTGTAATCTACCTAACTTAGATTAACTAGCAAAACAGAATTCTGTTACCAACTGATGCCTGGGGGAATTCCTTGTGCAGAGATGGGTGATCTGTACTTTTGAAATTCTTGCTGCAAATCTTTCCAAAATAAGTAAAAGTTATATTCTACTTTCCTAGGGATAGTGATCATAGTTCTGATTGCCACATTTTCATGAACATAATTGACTGTGTACCAATTTTAAAGATAATTTCTTTGTGTGACCAAGCATATGGTGCAGCATCTGCAGATTAATCTATGATATAAGCATCTTACAAGTGAGGACTTTCACACCTACTCTAAAATCTTATTTTCTTCAGTATGCTAAAGACTTTTTACTGCCAGCCTGTTCCACTTAATACCATGTTTTACTATGGGTATTTTTTTAACAAATATTGGTAGCTAAAGTTTACTTTTGGTTTAATCTCTGAAAATATTGATACTAAATGCAAAGTATTGTGGAGCTGTAGCAACAGATGTAGTATAAAGCTCATGGGAATGAAAAATCAAGATACATCTATTTAATATTTATATAAAGTATATTCTTTTATTTTCAGTTGCAATCTTACTGGGATGAAAATTTTTTATACATTATATAACACAATTTCTAATGGTAATTTTAAATACTAAAAATGTGGAGAGAATTAGATATAAGCAACAGAGACGTAGAATTATTTCTCTTCTGAAATGAGTTATCAAGAGAAGGCAGAAGAAAATATTTCAGAGCATAGGTTTTTTTTTTCAGTAGTCCTATGCGGAACTTTAGTTAAATAGGAAAAAGCTTTAAATTTTAGCAGGTATTATTGTCAATGTAAGAGTAGAAAATAATATATAATATACTATGCAGAAAGAAACTACTGGTAATGGAATTTAATTAAACTCCTCTTAATGTGAACGCTGAGTGGATTGCTTCAAATCTATAAAGCTTCAGAATTTACGTTTAAATAGATAAAATCAACCAAACTAAAAATGTCATATAACTTTTGAAATCTATGTAGCAGATCTAGAGAGATAAAGTTTTTGGGTTCTTTTGCGTTTTGGTTTGGGTTTTTTTTTTTAGAAATATGCTGTGTTTTTTAATAAAAAATTACAATTTAAATACCTTTCTACTTAATTTTTTTAAAAATCTATATTGTACAATATTTTATTAGAGATGAATTTCCTGCCACTACAAAAGCATTCTAGGTTACAAGAAAATAGTGGGATAATAATTCAATTGTGAAGTTTCTTTTTCTATCTATCTGTAATACTGTGTGCCTCCTAATTCTATTCCTTCCTGCATTGCCCCTTACACTTTTTGATATCATGGGGTATTTGCTGTCTCTTAAATTCCTGTTTTTTTGAAATAAAGCTCTTCCTTTATGATGTCTTTGTAAAGGTTATAAAGAATCATGTGCCTTGAGGGCCTGGTCATAATACTGTCAGCTATTTTTTAGAGTTTTGGATTAAGTTCACAGCGTGTAAAGTAAATGAAAATAGAAGTTTTGTAACACTTTATTGCAGCTTTATCCATTAAAAAGTTTTTAGCTTTGTCTGGAACAGCTGATCTAACACAAAATATACTTCTCACCACATTAGTAATCAGTTTGGTCTTTTTTTCTGTCTGCTCTTCTTTTTTTGAATATATTTTATCAAAATATATGCACAATATATTTCGGCAGTTTATAACCTTATTGCAGTTCTGATCAGAGCCCTTTTTTTGTTTCTAGCATTAATGTAAAGTGAAACAGATTTTGTGTGGTAAAATGTTAACATTTTTCCTACCTTAAGGTGAGATGAAGATTCATCTCACTGCATACTTCTCATGAAAGTTGATACCACACAGAACATTAGTTCCCATAGTTCTTCATGTGGAAAACATTTTGTTTGCTTCAGGAGCAGCTTATTTAGATACTGACATCCCAAAGAGTTCAGAGGCTGGAGCGTGGTATTATGCTTTGAGACTGTAGTATCAGAGTTAACTTAAGAGCCATAAAAAATATGAAACTCAACAACAGTGCAAATGCCTCTAATTTTACTCCTGTCTGCTGAAAAGCATATCTAACAGTAGTATTTGCTTCAGTGAGTATTTTGTCCTCTAGGTCCTTCTGGATTCTTTGTTTTGATGAATCTTATATTCTACAGATAAGGTTAAACAAACCTGGAACACTTACTCTTTGTAATTGCTCATGCATAAGTTTCCAGTTGGAAAGGTTTTCTATAAGACTTTAAAAAAATTTTTATGAGATTAAGTTAAACAGTATTATATCAGAGGGTAATATGCTTTGATTTCTTAAAGAAGGGAAGGAGGTTAAAGAATACATTCTTCCAGGATATGGAACCTCCATGAGGTCAAGTTCACAAAAAAGTAAATTCTAAAGGACAGAAATACCAAATTTGAGGTCAGATACTCACACTGATAAATTCAACTGTTAGCTCCTCACTTTGCATGCAGCTTTTATATATGGAAGTTTTTTCAGCCTTCCAGTTTAGCTTTTTTACTAGAAAAAAATACTGAATATTTTTTGAGTTTCTCTGTTCATTGTCAGAAAGTGCATTTTCCCTGGTTTACTATTTTTGCTTATGCCATGCTGGCAGAGTGACCTTAACTCATGATGCTTTACAGTTTTTTAAGTCATGTTAAGTCACTCATGGAAGGACATAATAGTGTGGAAGTATTTTTTTTCTGAAAAAATATTTTTCAATGACAAGCACTCAAATAATGAAAGGAAATAAGGTAAAATTACTATAGGAATAATTGTTTATGTCTTTAGTCAAAGAGAATAAAAACATTTCTATTTCATACTGGGTTTTTTAAATGGGTTATCATCTATAAACAGGAGTAAACTGTAACAAAAATAATCTATTTACAGCATAACAGGCTGCTAACATTTTCTGAAGATGCATTGTTTTAAATCTTTACAGCTTCACTATTTCTCAATTAATACAGTGTAAAATCTTGTGCCAGGAAAGAGAATATGATTAGGATGTTTGATATCTCTGGGTTTTGCAGTAAGATTATGAAAGTGTTACATTTTAGGTATAGCAGTTAGCTGCTACTGACATATGCAACTTCCTGGCTCTTCACCAGAGGAAAATTCTTTCTAGTTGAAACGATCAACTGTACTGAATCTAATGTACCTTGAGAGTTAGTTATGAAAGCCAGCGATTTGAAGGCCATTCAGCTGTAAGCTAATTGTTTCTACAGTGGAATGAGAGAAACATTGATACAGAAATCACTGAGAAGGAGCAGAGGAAATATGTGCATACAGAGAAACCTTTTAAAACCTGCTGGCCATCCTTTTCTTTTTTTCTCCTATTTTTCAGCTGGTGTGCATTTGTTTTGAGCTCAGCCATCATGCTTAAGGTCATATAGGCATGTTCTGTACTTAAACTAGAAGATGCTCTGAAGAACTTTTGAAGGTTATATGATTAAAAATATTATTTATTTCTTTTTAGGTAGATGAGGAGAAAAATAAGGAAATGCATCTCTAAGGAGAGAAGAATATGCCTTCTGGCTAGCAATAATCAGTTGGCTGATCTGTTTTTTTAGAGGGACTCAGATTTGCATGTAACCTCCTATCTTTTGTCTTATTCATTTTTAATGTGATCAAGAATGAGGAGCAGCCTAAGGATGCCACCTGTATAATTCCAAATAAAAGAAAACTGGGATAAAACAGTTTGGGTTTTTTTTTTCACTTTTTTCCATAACAACATGTTAAAAAGGTGTATTTTTTCTTTGGAACTCACCCAATTTCACTAACATGACCCTTTGAATTAATATTGTTGCTTAGAGATGCTTGATAGTAATTCAGTATATTTTGACATTCTTGGACATTAAGGCTTTGTATTTTCAGCATAAAATTCCACTTCACCTAATTGGAATGCTCTTCATTATGATTAATTAACTGTGATTTCTTCCTGCAAATCTACTGCAGCCTAAGTAGACTAAAAGAGTAACTGACATTTAAAAGCAGCTATAATTTGCTTTGTTTCAGTTTTGACACAAAAGATAATGGTACTTATATTTCTTTCGGTGCATCAGTCTCAGAATGCTCAATAATTCCTTAGCTCTGATGAATGTACAGATCTTATTTATTGTTTCGGTGCCATCTCTTCCTGTATCTTCTTTCTCTATTTTAAAGGGTTAAGGACAAATAAAGAAGTAATTAAACCACTATGGTCTTGTTTGTGTGTTCATATTGATCATCAACATTATTTTCTTAGCTTTGCTATATGAGTCATATCTTTTTTGCATTATCTTTTAATTTAACCTCATGTCTTGATAAGAACATCTGCTTTAATTGAACAAGAAACATTACTGTTAAGATCTAACCATTGTTCGCCTCATTATGCATGCTGTGATGTATAGGACAAGTCGTAACGGCATACTGAAATGAGCCTCACAAGGGTGGTGTCCTGGGTTCAGCAGTAGCAGTCATTTTTTCTCCTTCTTAGTAGCTGGTGCAGTGCTGTGTTTCTAACTTTC